>JASSUY010035763.1:7681-22030 GCA_032466535.1 Forpus xanthops
AGCAGAGGGGTGTGAGCTAACTGTGTGGCTGATTTATGGCTGGGCTTAAACCATGACAGTGTCTTTATTGCACTTATGCAACTAGTTATGTCAGTTGTTAACTTTGGTTTAGGACCACTTCAATGAAGATGACAATGTACATAAGACTTGGGGGATATAACACTGAAGGAAGAGCACCTGGAGCAGGTATCCATGCACTGCTGTTCCTGAGCTGTCAGCACCAATCTCTTCTCAGCTGTGCAGCAGGCAACAAATACACTCAGCAGGGATATCGCTCAACATATTCTCTATGAAATTTTAGGAGCAGAAGAATCTTTCAAGGAGATTTCAGACTTGGTTTTGTGAACACCAAAGTAATCTGCCCAAAGACACCAAATCTTCAAAATGAGAAAAATTCTCTATGGATTTTTATGCAATTTCTTTTAGTATTATTTAATATTTATCTGTATTTTTAAGTGTCTAGGTTTCACCTAGGTGACTTTTTACAACTATAGAAGTCATTACCCTGTATTTCATAAAGTGTCTTGAATGGAGAATGCATTAATTTCTCACAATGAATAATATAGCGCATGAGGAAGGAGCAGAGAAACACAGGTGCTGGTCCTATTTTACTCTTTAACTCTGCTTCAGTTTGCCTGGCTATGAACTAGGTGCAAAAAGTTAAGCATCCGCTGGCAGCACGTTCTGTTCCTGATTACACAATAGCTTGAGGTTTGTTGACTGAAAGTATTAGCAAGGACAACAAAGCACTTTCAGCGCTAAAAGAGAACTCTTTCCTCCACCTTCCCAGGAAAACTGAAGCAAATATTCAAATAACTTCTCTTTACATCCTCTTCAATATGGAGCAGCTTTTAACTCCTACTTTTCCTGTAAGAACTAAGAAAATAGAACTGCTGGGAAAATGTGAGGGATGTGCCTCAGCAAACGGCCAAATAAAGTGACTTGCCAGGGAAAAATTTAGCCTAGCAGAACCTTATGGAAGCACCTAAATATAAACTCATAGCTTATTTCTGAAATAATTTATCAGTGTGACAGAAATCATAAGCAAAAACCTTTTAAGAAGCAGAAGAAGGGGTTTGTGTATGTTAATGTGGAGCAACATTTCAGTCTGTGGCCCTGATGGGGGCTATCCCTGGTTTGAGTACCCTGGCCCGGATTTTGCTTCACATTCTGCAAAATAATATACTCCAATTGCCTAGATTTTAAATTACCAAAGTATTTAAATGTGTTATGGTTTTAAGCGCCAAAATCTCAGTTCCGTATGTGGATAGGAATGATGTGCATTTAATAATCTGCTCTGTAACTCACCTACTGATAGAGGATTTTATATACTGATATAAAGTGAATGTAATGGCCTTGTTCTCACTCAAATGATCAGAGGTAACCCTCTGAAATTACCACCTGAACAAGTGTCAGAAGACTCCACTGTGTGAAAAATGAGGCCCCTGTACTTTGAAGACTTGATTATGATCCGTTTGAAGCTCTCCAGACTGATAACTCAGCCTGGCTGCTTGCTGGAGTGGATTCCTCTAGTGCCAAAGGAAATGACTGCCCTTGAAGTTGTACTGTCATACAGTGGGTGCAGACACAGCAGAAGAAATATGAGTCAGCGAGACAGTGAAGATGACACGTACTTGGAAATAATCCTGCCCAGTGATCCCTATTAACAACATGCAGAGACCAGTGGTTGAAGTGTGCCTGTGCAAACAGCCACAAATTACACAACTAATTGTAGTCACAGATGGTAAAGCTCTTTTCAGCACTTAGTCTTGTTCTGCAACTTGTCCCCTTCTCTGTGGAGAAGTGGTATCTAGCTGCAGGGGATCACGTGCATATGTCCCAAGAGCAATGATGATGCAGGCAATAGTCTTCCTTTCAAATCTTATTTAGCATCTCATGATTCCTCTCCAAAAAGGCCAGGAAAGCTGTACTCTCTGTATTATTCTCCTTTCTGTATTTCTTTTCCTTTTCTTTACCCAAAGAGCCATTTGAACTGTACCACTTCAGCAGTGGGAAATTTGCTTACTGTGGGATATTTGTTTAAGGAGACATGTTATTGGCGGGCAAATCTTTAATTTGGATCCCCCCTCAGGTCCCAGAAGTTTTTTGACAGCACATATCCACTATCAAGCAAATAGTGCTGCAGTACATTAAGATTGAAATCTAGCTATTTGATATCATTGACATAGAGTGGGATCACCAGTTGTGCAAATCTGAGCTGCATTCAACCCTCAATCTTAAAGGATTTGCTATTCCATCAAATCTGTTATCACTAATGTCACTAACAACTACTTGTATAGGGACATTAAAAATGAACCAACCAAACTGGAGTGCCCTATGTTCGTTTCTTCATCAGTTCAAACACCATTTGTGTGATGGACTTGTCCAGCATTATTCATAAACCTTTTCTAATCTCCTTTAATTTGCAACTGCTTTTACAAATACTCTGTTTTCTCAAGAATGTGCTGAGATCAAATTCAACAACCGAGGATACAAGAATGAGAAGAGTGGAGAAATTCAGAGGGGGAATCCAGAGCACTAATAGTGAAGGCCCAGCTAATACCTTCTCTTAAGCCTGCACATGGGTAGGATCCCTCATCCTGCGTGGCGCAGAGCCTACTCACACCATGGTCCATCAATCACAAATTTCTTCTAAGAAGTCCCCTAGGTGTTTCTTTCCTATAACTGAGGCTGCATGCATACAGCATTGACAGTCACCATTCCCTTCTAAAAGAAGATAGACTCCAGAGGAGGTGGTAAAACACAGCAGCTGGGTGATCAAAGGGCTCATCAGAAAAATAGGGCATCGTACAACAGTTGTTACCCATGGCTTGCTTTTCAGATACACTCCAACATGACACCTCACTTATTTTATGAAGTGCGACTTTTGAATAAAGATACTGTGAATAGTCTGGCAGCAACACTGATGTAATTCATCCCCTGAAAAAATCCACACTTTGCTACTAATAACTCCAGTTAAGTCTGGTGGGAGGCAGCTGAGAAAGAAATTGAAGCCTTTGATAAGTTGATTACACATGAAAACAGAAGGATAGGTGGAGCTTGAGCAAGCAAAATTAAATCTGTAATTATCTTTATTCCACTTTATTTTTTTTTGGGGGGGTGGGTGGTATGAGTATCCTTAATCTGCTGTCAACTTGCTGAATTAAGTTAAACAAGTAATTCCCAGTCAGAGAGAGATTCAGAAAGAGGAAGAAGGAGGGGGAGAAAAGTAGGGGAAGGGTGGAGGAAAATCCCCCTCAGTTTTCAGGAACTGTGATTTGTTCCCTGTAGGCACTGCAAGATCTTGCATTGAGCAGCTCCTACTCAGTGGCAGGATCTTCAGGTATGCAACAGTAGTTACAAGGTTCTGTAAATCTAGTATAATCCTCCTGCCCCTTTCTTGTGTGTTGCTACACATACTAAATCTCAAACACTGAGTCACAGGTGGGAGGTAGGGCTAAACAAGCCACAGGTGATGGGTTGGGGAGGAAGGACACTGATCTTTGAAATGCAACTGAAATACGAATAGGAAGCTTAAACCAATTGATACAAGATTCCAGCATCTATCACTGAGATGCAGGAAAAGAATTACAGGATTTATTAAATTCAGTATTCAATGAAACTTAACAATAAATATTTTAATTATAGACAAAAAAATGTGGTCAAAGGTTTAAAACTGAACCCAAACTCAAGATTCCCAGATTTCTAAGAGTTTATCATTGACCTTGTAAAAACTGCACAACGTGATTCAATTTATTGGCCTTTAAAATAATTTTTTACCGAAGCCCTATTCTTATACCTATATTATTTTGACCTACCTCCTAGGAATATTACAACATTCAACTTATTGAAGCAATCACAGACAATTCAGTGCAAATTCTGCTGGAACAAAATCCTCGGGACTTAGCCATTTTGACAGCCTGACTATGGCATTATAAGTCTGATATAAAAGCCAAAATTATGTGGATGTAACTCATATAAATGATGTAATAGCAGATGCAGGGAAAATAAAGGCATAAGAAGAAACAGAAAAATCTCTGGACTGTTCTCCAAGAGAATTCTCTGTGGATGAAGCTATTACAAGAAAACAGAATCAAATGTGACAAATATATACTTCAAAACATGAGGAAAGTGGAAGAAAGGAAATGTCAGGACAGAGAAGTATCTAATGAAACCACCTATGCTTTACTGAGTGTCCCTTTCATCTGCCTGTGAATATTGCAACACTGATGTTAATGTTAACTGCCTGCACAGGAGTTCCAGAAAACAGGCATATGTGGAACTCCTCTGCTGTCCTTGGGGAATCAGCCTGCCTCACTTCTTATTTTTCATAGACAAAGTATGGATCAGTAAATTTGAATGCTTGAAATTGACAAACTTAATCCACAATGCTCTAAATCCATAGATATCACACAGTATTATAAAACCTTTCTTCTTTAAATGAGTATGGTTGTATTTTCATTCCAGATGACTTACAGCAAGTAATTAAAGGGATCATTAGCAAAGTGCACAAAAGTCCTTAAACCTGCCATGATCAGTCTGCTTTCTTAAGAAGTGGAATTGATACCTTCACTACCCTATTTAACAGAGATTGTTCTGAGCATATGCCACCTTTTCCTTCGTAGACTCTAACATCAGCTGATCATATCTGCTGTGCCTCTGCCTTGCGTGAGTAACAAGTCTGTCCTTAGGGGGATTTACAGCTTTGTCAAGGACTTCCTGAGTTACAACTTCAGATAAACCACCCATTTTCTCTTTTCTCCAGTGCCATATGATCAGCTTTGTGCGTGCAGAAGCAGCTCTTCCAGGCAGGGACAGTCTCCCTAAAAGTATGTCCCATGCATAGCAAATAGGAGTTACAACACAGTTCGGGCCTCTGGGCACCCCAGCAATGCAAACAATAATAACCAAACAATCCACTGATGTGACAATAACTGTGTCTGCTGGTTGCCTTAAAAGAGGTGATTATGGCCTTGTCATGTGTTAGAAAGGGATTAATAACCACACCATCCTTATCTGCAGTAATACTACCATGTGTTCTCATGCCGTGTTTTCTCAGCAGCTTCCCTGCCTTAGAAAATAATAATCATACTCCAGTCCTGCCAAAGGTATGGAAAACCCATTAATTTGTGTAGTCTCTTCAGAGTGGTTGAACTGTGCAAGAAGCCCTACCAGCTCCCTCTGCCACTCTCCACCCTTTCAGTATTAATTGCAGTCCTTACAGGTTTGAGCCAGAGCTCATCAAGTCAGAGCTCATCAAGTCAGGCAATCATTTTAATGCCTAAACCTGTGGTTTGGCAGGTGTACTAGCTCAGGATGAATTACCCTGACCTCCTGGGTAAGTCCAACATGCAAAACTACAAGCCTCTGTAGTATTAGAGGAGGAGAAAACAGCTCAGTCCCCCTAGGATGGATGCTCCAGCTGCAGCCCAATAGGCTGCTCATGACAGTGATTTTATGTGAAATGAGGTATGACAGTAAGTTCACAAAATATAAAAACTACAAGTGATGAAATGCCTCAGTTCTCATGTCTAGTTCCCTGCCTTTGTCTACTCCACCACAAAACACACCCAAGCTCAGTTCAGCCTTAGGCAGAGCACCAATCTAACTGGCATCGGAGCTCCTCCAGAACTGACAGCTCAACACATGCTGGACTCTTCTGCTGGGCCAGAGCTAGTTTAGTCATTACCTTAAAATCCTGCGCTCTTTCATGTACAGCAAACTTTGCTTGTCACCTCAGGAACTTCTTTGAGCTTCCATCGTTCTTCAGAAAAAGCTGTTCCCTTCTTCTTATAAGGTTGTGTCTGTACATCAGGATATCATTTATCCCCAAGTTTGCTATTAGAAATGCTCTGTTCTGCTGAGATGCTCCATGAAAGAAACAAAACTACACAAAAGCTGCTTTTAGTAGAGAATACAAATTCAAATAGAAATGAACAAAGCACCAGTGGGTAATGCTAATGACAAAAAAAAAGTAAATCTTACCTTAAAAGGTTTTTATGGTCTGTTTTTCTTTTTTACTATTGCCGGATAATCATTGCTGTTCTAATGTACTAGTTTTACCCTGGCTTCTGTTTTTCTTAGATTGTCTGAGGTTTTTTTATTCCTCACAATTTAAGATTCAAAAACTAGCTCAAGTAAATGGAACATATTATTTCAATTGCCAGTCCTGGTCTTCATAAACCTTTGTCCATGGCACAAAACCAGCTTACATTTTGTCAAAGCTATCAGGCAGGACTGTACAGAGAAAAAGTGTGAGGAGTATTTAGTAAAGAGAAGGTACTTCACTACTGACTGACACTGAGCTTTGTCACTGCAGAAGCAAAACCTTGAATTTATATTAAATTCATACATTTTTATTAACCAAGCATCTGGGCAGCAAGCAGCCATTCTATTTGTAAGACCCAGGAACAGTTAAGCAGCAGGAGCATCTTCCCCTGCCTGTAGAACAGAACAGAGCAGCCTGAAGTCAAACCCTTTTCCAAAGCTAACACCTCCTGTGCAGAGGGAATCGTCACCAGGGAGGGGAGAAAAGCAGGAAAGCCTACTGCTTGATATACCAGAGAAGGGACATGGTGCCCACAGAAAACTGCTATTGCTCATTCAGACAATTTCAAAATCCACGTTGCAAAAGCTCCCAGCAAGAGCAAAATCTGACTGATGGGATTTTGTACAGCATTGAGGGGAAGTGAGAAGTCTGAACCATGACAAAATGCATGTATTTTTTAACTCAGGCAAAACACCCATTCACTTCCACTTGACCTTGTCTGGCAAAGACCATGCTTTCCTCACTGGGGATTTTGGCTGAGTAAAGGCTCACCCTGCAAGCTTGAGTCCTCAAACTGAGGAATTAATGACAGGCAATTTCTAATGATTAACTCATATAGTTGACTGCCATCTCCCATCCCCATAATTAAAGAGCTATAGATGTGATGGGTAATGAGTGCTTTAGTAAGAGCTTAATTGCATATCCACTTACCAATGAAGTGATCTACTGTGGAGCAGTGACAATTTATCTTTGCGTTGCAAGTGAAAACTCTGAGATGTGAAGAAGTTTGGAATATTCACAACCACTGTCAATGCTCCTATTCAGCCACTTGTTTTTTTTCCAGCTCCCCATTTTGTCCTTCAGAACTGAATATATGTCAGCAACTCTCAGACTTTGCATATTGAGGCAAAGGAGAAAGAAGAACAGAACTGATGCCACACTATTAGTGTCACTTCATTCTTATTACTATCTTTCTAATCTAAAATCTGAACAAAAACACATCTCAAGCAAGTTCAGAGCAAACCTTTGAAAAATCAGTACCAGCCATGCATAGGCCTTTGAGAGAAAAGGCATTTCTTTCCTATGTTTCACAGAACACATGAGAAATGAAAGAAGAATATCTTCTGGTGAACATCTCACAGTAAAAAATTAGCAGGGAAATTCAGACACATTTCTGCAGACAGACAGAAGTGTTTACATTTGTTGTCTACCAAAGGCTATTTAAATAACTTGTTGAAGAAAATTTGTTTGAATACATTCAATTCTGTGAGCTGCTTGCAGACTGAACATTTATTTCTGCCATTCAAGCTCTGCCCTCAGTCACCTAAGGTACATGATAGGACTCTGCTATCATTCACCAAGACCTGGGTGTGCTACAGAGTTGGGCAGAGAGGAACCTAATGGAGCTCAACAAAGCCAAGTCCTGCAGCTGGGGAGTAGTAACACTATGCACCAGCACAGATTAGGAGTTGACCTAACAGAAATGGACCTGGGGGTTCTGGTGGACAACAAGTTGCCCATGAGCCAGCCATGTGTCCTCATGGACAAGAAGGCCAGTGGTGTTCTGGGGTGAATTAGAAAGACTGTGGCCAACAGGTCAAGGGAAGTGATCCTCCCCCTCTACTCTGCCCAGGTGAGGCTATATCTGGAAGGCTGTGTCCACTTCTGGGCTCCCCAGTACAAGAAAGACAAGGAGCTACTGGAGGGGGCCCAGTGGAGGTATAGAAAGATGTTTAGGGGTCTAGAGAATCTCTTTTATGAGGAAACATTGAGAGAGCTGTGCCTGTTTAACCTGGAGAAAACTGAGAAGGTATCTTATCAATGCATAAAAATATCTCAAGGGTGGGTGTCAAGAGAATGGGATCAAACTCTTCTCAGTGGTGCTCAGTGACAGGAGAAGGGGAAATGGGCACAAACAGAAACACTGGAAGTTCCATCTGAATACGAGGAAGTGCTTCTTTTCTTTAAGATGACAGAGCACTGGAACAGGCTGCCCAGAGAGGTTGTGGAGTCTCCTTCTCTGGAGATATTTAAAACACGTATGGAGATGATCCTGTGCAACCTGCTCTAGATGAGCCTGTTTTAGCAAGGGGGTTGGATTAGATGATCTTCAAAGGCCCCTCCCAACTTGATTCTGTGATTCTGTGATATTGATTCCTTTCCCAACTGGAAAACTTAATATCTGTAAACTGTTACTTTTTCTATTCAAAACAGGTTGGATTTCATCATCAGTATGGGTTAGAGCTCTGTCTAAACAAGTCCTGTCTGTGAGCTCAAGCTGCAGTCTTTCTCACACACGTCCACACACAAAAGTCTCTTCAGAAATGGCCATGAAAAGAGCAAAGTCTGAGTGATAGCAGCCACCTGGAGCCTCCCGATTAACCCTGACAAAGACAGACTTCCCACAGCCTACTTCAAAATCACTAAACTGCCAGTGATGAACTTGTATCCCTGCACAGACATTCAGACATGAAATCAGGATGGCACTTACATGCCTGCTTTTGCATGCTTGAGTTCATCCTACTGCTGACTTCTGAGCAAAAAGTGAAAATATATCCATATATATATATGCCTCAATTATTTTAGAGAGAGAGAAAAGGGCACATGGCTGAACCAAGGAGTGGAAGCTAATCTGAAATGGGAAGGAAAAAAAAGGAAAAAAGTAGAAATACAAACAGGCAAAGGGAAGTTTCACCAAAAAAAATTCATCATTGCAAGCGGCAGAAGCAGAGGCTGCTGTCTTCAGGATCCATAGACATGACTAGTCCTGACTTAACACTGAACCCAGATCACCAGTTGCAAAACTGAGCCCTAGAGCTAGGGTTTCAATGGGAGTTTGTGGAGGAACAGCAGCTGAATCCAGCCCAGCATCTCTGTCATCCCTTGGGACATCTGCTTGTGGGAGACCACTTATAACCTGCCCTATCCCAACTTTCAATCTGTCTTTCCCCTCTCTTTAACTCCATGTGAAAATTAGTGCCTTTCCTGGTTCTTTTTCATAATGCAAAAAATTACTCCTTCAAAGTGTTTAATGAAATGCTTTTAATGACTCAGAGCCTGTAGGCTTTTCTGGACTGAAAAAGTATGAAAAAGGGAACAAGAAGCATGAGTCTGTCTTTTGCCTAATGTAAGGAGTAGTCTGGGACAGACGTCTCAATCCAAAGGTCAACCAGCGACGTTCCTTGCACTTCACTAAAAGGCATTTTGCTGACCATGGCACCTACCACTGCAAAGCATCAACAGCCACATGGCCCAGGTTTGTGATGCTTGGTAGGTCATGATCTGTAATAATTACCAGAAAATAACCTGCCCAGGGAAAGAAGCCCTGTACTTTTATTCTCCTGAGGCTCTGCAAAACCCATGGTTCCAGCCTGAAGCTCTTTGCCATAGAAGCAGCAGCTGGCAGCTCTTACTTCATGGTCCTGCCTCCACAGATGGCTTACTGCGCAGACCTCCATGAGCTGCTCCAGCCTTTCTGCACCTGCCATTTTTCTTCATCTCTTACATTTTAATTTCACTTCTGTGCTTGTGCTTCCCGCTCTAAAAGCCCTGCTCTCCCCTGCTCATCCTCATCAGCATGTCTCTCTACAGCACATGAATATTGGCGCTCCTGTTTCAACAAGACAGAGAAATCAAAGCATGGAAATTAAATTACTATTCCACAGTCTCAGACCTCTCCAAATCAAAGCAATATCTTTTTTGTTTGTAGAGGTGTCCTCTCGCTCCAAAATCATTTCTTTCTAGCTAGTTCAGAGATAATAATAAGAGTCTCTGTAACTAATCCCCCCATTGTTGTGAGAATCCTCCATTCATTGTGTTGGAAATCTAAAGCAGTATAAAATATATTACTGATGAAAGATGATAACAAAGTCACAGTGAAGGTGGAAAATGACAGTTATTCCTCTTAATTTTCAGGTCTTCATCTATAGCAACATGACATATATCGTGGAGCCTTACTCCCTATTCTGTTATCACTATGGCCATTTTACAGAGAAGCTATGCAGGTGGATGCTGCTAAAGGAGGGATTAAAAAAGATGTTATTCTAAGCAAGGCACAGACCATCAAAACAAGCACAATTTTCAAGAGACAGAAGAAATGTTTATGACCAAGAGGAAGGGATGGTGAAAGAATTTCTATTCATTTGACACAATGCAAGAGCAGTGTTTCCATAGTCAATAAAATCCTTTCTAAACCTTCCTGCCCTTCCCTGCTGTGTCCCTCAAGGGTTAAACCACCAGCCATCGGTCCTGGGATGGACTGAATTCCAGGGAGCCTGTGTAAGCCCTTGGAGACCCAAGAAATTGGATGCAGTGGTTTCAAAATCAAGAACTGGGCTGCATCAAAACAAAGACATGAGGTAAGAAGCTGGAGCTGTGCTTGGTGAATTTTAGATCCCGAACTAGAAATGACCTAGGCTTTCTCCAGATGTCAGTCAGCACTTGGGCCTACTTACAGCAGCCTGCTGTCCCTGCGGCCAGGGAGGGGGCCAGTTTTAACACAACACATTGGGAACATCAGGCAGCTTTGTGTACTGACAGCTAGCAAGCAAACATGCAGGATCCACAGCATTAATGCAGATTCACTTTTGTAGCCAATTGGTGTAAAAAATGGCCTTCAAACCAGACAGATGGTGTTAAACCTGGCTCAGAGCCCAGGACAGAGGTTTGTCTTCCTTACAGTTCAAGTTTTTGCTGGCAGAGTTATGTTGTTTGAAAGTATAAAGAATTCACACCCCTAAACAGCACATATGTGTATAGAAGCTCCATTAATAATAGGAATAATAAGTTATTTCATTGGTGTCGTGGTTTGAGGCTTTCAAATGTGACTGCTGCTGCTGAACCCATGACAACTGGAAATAGAATTTCTAGGGGTTTTTTTTTAGCTTTTTCTCTCCTCCAGCCCCTTAATTCCCAAGTATTTTATCATAGCCAACTGCTTTCTTAGAATAAGAAGGTGTGCAGGGACTTCGCATGCACGACCGTAGGTTTGCCAGTTGAGGCGAACCAAGTAGACATGCAAATCCTCTTAGTGGAGACTCAGTTTATAGAGGTGAAGGAGATGAATATCTAAATGGCTGCTCAGAAAAGCAAACTCCTCATAGTGCAGACAAAACTACTATTCATTTTGTTATTCCAATAAACAGTAGCCTGTGATAACATACTGAAGTATCAGACTTGAAGTTGTTAAGGTTTGTGCTCTAGTTGCTCTGTCACTTGAGAGAATGAATCTTCCCAGAGATCCCTATTAGGAAGAAAAAAAAGGTGTGTGTGGGGAAATGAGGCACCAAAATGAATTAGGTTCCAAACAGTTTCAGCACAGATGAGATGCATCCTTTCATCTCTTTTGGAAACTTCCCTTGCCCAATTAGAGAATACAGCTGGTCGAATAGTGTCATGTATGTTCAGCAAGTAGCAGGCACAATATGCAAGCACTTGTAGCATCAATAGGGACCATTGTTCAGAAAATATTGCCATTGAAATATTGTAAATGCGAATAGAATTAACTTCCCATTCATCTTTCGCTGTTACACTCTGTTTATTTTACTGCACTGTGTGAATGGAAGAGCTGCCTCTCATATGCTCGTATGCTCCACATTACCCAACAAATGTCTGATTGTATTCGCTGCTCTTCCCTTCCTCCCAACTAAGCTTCTAGCAGGGAGTTGGACATTAATGAAACCCCTCCTCAAATTGTCCTTTTCCTGCCAAAAATGTTATATAAGGCTTATTTCTTCTTTATGTTATTCTGTGCAAAGCTCTTTATGCTGCTCTTCTACTCAAGGAACAAAAGACACTTGTTCAGCAGAAGAGAATCAAAAGGGCATATTCTTTCAGGTAATGGCACGCTTCCATTGATCAGTATTCTCCTGTGAACATTGTGTACTCTGATTCTTGCTACAAAAGAGAGTAAGATGTCAGATCCCAGAAGAAGTTAATCACACTTGACTAGCTATACTCTGTCCTGAATTAAGGATAACATGAAACAACACAGGTTGCTGAAACCAGTATTCTTTGATTATTTATTTTATAGCCTCAACCTTTCTGCTTTCCTATGGCATTCTTACAGATTTAAACCAGTTTTATCTGTAACAAACAGAGCATCATTCTCTGATTGACAGTAAACATGCATCTCCATTTTAATTAATTTTAGCACTGTAGGATTTACAGTACAGAACTGTAGACAACACATATGTGACTGCATGTGTGTGTATATGAGTATGTGTGGATGTGATGCAAAGCTGGGAGAAATTCTATACTGAGCTACTAGGACTCTTGCCTCTAATGCTGCAGCTTTTTAATCCTCTTATTTTCATGGGACCCACATCAAATACCATTACATGGATGGGAATCTTACAATGGGCTTTGGTGGGAAGTGGATTAGATCCAGATCACTAAATCACTAAATGATGTTAAAGGACAGTCAACATAGAATCATAGAATCATAGAATCAGCTAGGTTGGAGAAGACCTTTAAGAACATCAAATCCAACCATTACCCCAGGACCACCAGGACCACTACTAAACCATATCACTGATGGCCCCATCACTACTAAACCATATCACTGACGGCCTCAACTACATGATGTTTGAACACTTCCAGGGTCGGCGATTCCACCGTTGCTCTGGGCAGCCTGTTGAAATGCCTGAGCACTCTCTCTGTGAAGACCTTTTTCCTAATATCCAATGTAAACTTCCTCTTGCCCTATCACTTGTTACTTGGGAGAAGAGACAGACCCCACCTCACAACAACTTCCTGTCAGGCTGTTGTAGAGAACATCAAAGTCCCCCTGAGTCTTCTGTTCTCCAGACTAAACCCCCCAGGTCCCTCAGCTGTTTCCCATCACACTTGTGCTCCAGACCCTTCACCAGCCCCGTTGTTGTTCTCTGGACCCGCTCCAGCACCTCAATGTCTCTCTTGTAGTGAGGGGCCCAGAACTGAACACAGAATTCAAGGTACAGCCTTCCCAGTGCCCAGTACAGGGGGATGATCACTGCCCTGACCCTGATGCCACACGGATGCTGATACAGGCCAGGATGCTGTTGGACTTTCTGGCTGCCTGCCCACAAGCTGCTCATGTTCAGCTCTGTCAACCAGCACCCCCAGGGCCTTTTCCACTGAGCAGCTTTCCAGCCATTCTGCCCCAAACCTGTAGTGTTGTGTGGGGTTGTTGCAGCCCAAGTGCAGGACCCCAAATCTTGGCTTGTTGAACCCCATAGAGTTGGCCTCAGCCCATCGATCCAGCCTAACCTGATCCCTCTGCAGAGCCTTCCTATCCTTCGGCAGATCAAAACTCCCACCCAAGTTGGTGTCATCCACAACTTTACTGAGGGTGCTTTTAATTCCCTCATCCTGATCAAAGAATATGTTAAACACTAGCCCTAGCACCTGAGGGACACCACAAGTGAACAGTCACCCATATATCAATGTGATACGATTTAACACCACTCTTTGGGATCAGCCATCCAGCCAATTTCCAACACAGCAAAGAATCCACCTATTCAGGCTGTGATCAGCCAATTTAGAATGATAGAATCATAGAATTGTTGTGGTTGGAAAGGACCTTAAGATCATCTATTTCCAACTCCTCTGCCATAGGCAGGGACATCTCCTGCTAAACCATGCCACTCAAGGCTATGTCCAACCCGGCCTTGAACACTGCCAGGGATGGAACATTTACCATTTCTTTGGGCAACTCATTCCAGTGCCTCACCACCCTCACAGTAAAGAACTGCCTCATTATATCCAATCTAAACTTCCCTTGTTTGAAGTTTGAACCTGTTACCCCTTGTCCTATCACTATATTCCCTCATGAAAAGTCCCTCTCCAGCATCCGTAGAGCCCCCTTTCAGATACTGGAAAGCTGCTATGAGGTCTCCATGCAGCCTTCTTTTCTCTAGGCTGAACAGCCACAACTTTCTCATCCTATCTTCATATGGAAGGTGCTCCAGTCCCCTCATCATACTCATGGCCCTCCTCTGCACTTGTTCCAACACTTCCATGTTATTTTTATGTTGAGGACACCAGAACTGCACACAATGCTCCAAGTGAGGTCTCATGAGAGCAGAATAGAGGGGCAGGAT
>JASSUY010035765.1:0-38661 GCA_032466535.1 Forpus xanthops
GCCCGCGGGGTTCACGGGTACATTCACGGTGCTGGGTGGGGAAGGGGTAAGCTGCCGTCCAGGCTTTGAAGCCAAACAACCGCCCCTCGGTGCTTTTTAGGCCCACGGGGGTTGTGGTGGGTATAAAGGCGAGGGCTGGTCGCTGTTTGTCAGCGGGCATACGGAAGATGCCCCAGTAGCGCGGAAGTAACTTGTCTGTGTATGAGCGGGGGCTCGGACACCTCTTCCTCACTTGGGACATGCCAAGTGAGGCGGTGATGGACATCCGCTCGCAGTGGTCCCAGCTTCGCACTGATCTTTATTCATCCTCAGCGATCTGGAGCAAGTGTTTTCCCGCCCGTATCCGAGTCCTTAATTTCTCGGGGCCGGGCCGGATCAGCCCGGAGCGCTGCGGCGGGTGCGGTGGGAAATCTATTTCTGGCGTGAACACGAACAAAAGCGCTGTCGCTCACCCCGCGTCCGTCGTGTCCCGAGCGCAGAAATTTATTGCTTCTGCAAAGGCCTGCTCGGTGCCCCGGGTGGGCCGGCGGTGGGGTCGGCTCCCCCTGCGCTCCCTCCCTGCCTCCTTCCCCCGCCCTGGGCAGCGCTTGGAAGGGAGGACCGCCGCCGGGAGGAATTCCTCCCGCCGCCAGACGGAGGAGCGGTGAGGGGCGCGCGGCGCTGGGGATGCCGGGGGGCTCTGGGCGGTGTGGGTGCGGGTTCGGGGTGCGTTTGGGGAGGAGCGCTCGGGAGGCCGTTCCCTCCCGGCCCGGCCTGACTCCCGTGAGAGGGGCGGCGCAGGTACTCCCCGCCGCACTCGCAGCAGGCGGGACGCAGCAGGAGCAGGAGGAGTCCTCCCTCCTCTCCCCCTGCCCCTCTTTTCCTGGCTCTGGCCGCTCGCCGGACCCGCCCGGCGGGAGCCGCGCTCCGGCCCGACGTGAGCAGTGCGCCCATCCCGGAGCCTGCGGCTGCTGTCGGGTCTGTGAGGCTGCAAAGCTTCGGGGCTCGGTCCGAAGCAACGAGGAACGCCCCTCCGCGCCTCCTCTCGGCTCTGCCGGCAGCAGCCTCGCCGCTCCTTCGGTGCTGTACAGAGGTAATTTGCGGTTCCTCGCATCCGCTATCCTGTGCGGCTCCCCCACCCGAGAGGCGCGCTGGGCGCCTTCGCCTTCTCGGAACCGGTTCTAGGGTGGGGTGTCCGGGGGTCTGGGGCACCCCTAGCCCACCACAGCGTCCTTGGAGCTTGGGAGGACGGAAAGAGTCCCCGTATCCCGGCGAGCGCTGCCTGCCGAGGACGGCGTCGCCCCGGGTGCGCTGGGATGAGCGCGGCTGGCGCAGGGTGAATGTCAGCGAGCTGGGTTATGCGCGGAATTTTGAGGGGGGGGTTTACAGCTTCAGCCTTGTGACTTATTGAACACTTTCTTTAAGTGTTTTCTCTGGAAACTTGTCTCAAATGAGGGCTGTGAGCCTTAACAAAGAAGGGTGTTGTTCGGGAGCCAACAGGTGACAGGGTGAAACCTGAGTCTGTGTGTACATTGGAGTAAAGTCTGGCTGCTGTTTAAAATAGAATTACAAAAATCAATGGGAGACTGTAAAAGGCAAGATTTCTGTCTTTCTGAATCTGTGCACCCCTCTTGTAAGGATGGAGGGGGGGAAACATCCGTGAGAATACCGCTTCCTGGGCTAGAGGTTTGGTTCTTGCCCAACTGCATGTGCTTGTATTTCCATCACTGCTACGCCGTGCCAAGCATAATACACCCAAATCAGATGTGTTGGCGTGGGGCGATGCTTTGTCACGGCGCTTCCTCCTTTTGTTGATGCAGGTAGCCTGTCTGCGCAGTGAGGCTCCTCACCCGAAAATACCCTGACAAGGAGCCTCCAACCTCCAGTTGGAAGAGTAATCTTTGTGCTGGGATGCGGGAGGAGGAAGTCAGTTAACTCTTCTGTCTGTCCATATAGGGCGGCTAAGGAAAAGGAAAGAAGTTCCTACTTCTAGGGTCTATCTAAAGGTCTGACTGAATGAAGCAGCTTAGTTTCTTTTCCCACTGCTCTGGGTAGTTCATTACTCAGTACATTACTTGTACTGTAGCTAGGGAATGGGGCTTTCTGATCATTCAGGTGATACACACTGGAAATGGTCTTTAAATTATTAATAGTTATTTTATGGTGGTTCATTGTTGCTGTATTACACCCTTCCTCTTCTAATGTAGTTATCATGCACCAGGGATTAAATAAGCAGGTGAATGGGCTGGCCATGCTAATCTTAACTCGTTGAGCCTTCATTGTGAATGGATGCATGTGATATGCATCTTGTATCCCCTATAGCCTTGTTAACAAGGCTTCTAACAAAAAAGTTGTTAAAACAATTTGCCCTGCAGGACAGAGTAAAACAGCAGGGGATGGGCGAGGAGATGTTTGTCTGACTGTGCTCAACAAATCCTGACTTCTTCTATCTGGTCAGGGGGGAGCATAATCAGTGAGCTGGAAATCCGAGCATAAGGATAACCTTCCTATGGTCTTCAGCTTTGCTCCAAGTTTGATATCCTACTATTTTGTGTACTAAGAGGTTTGTAACTAGTCGGAGTATAGTTTGTCTTTGCTTCTAAGAGCTCAGTTGTAATATGGTCGTTTTAATACATCAGTGGAAAAACATATTAATTGCCTCTCTTTTTAAATCGAATTTAGCTGCTTAATTCAATAATGTTATTCCTAATTGTCAAGATGCCAGTGAAATACCTCCTTGTAGGCTGTGAAACTTTTTTTGAGAGGTAGTGTTTGAACAGAGCCAAAACCTCAAACTGTTCCACAGCCTTCAAGAAAGCAAAACAAAACTTCCTTGCTGTGTTGTGTAGATGTCATGGCAGGAGTAGAAAGACCACCTTTCTACTCATCCCTCAGAAAGCATTTATTTTTTCAGCTGTTGTTTATGTTCATTTGAATCCTCCTTAGGATGTAACCATTTTAAAGGGATCGCTTTGAAGGGTGAGTGCGGTTGGGGGGCAGGGAGGAAGAACCCTGTCGTTTTAAAATGCAAACCAAATTACACTGGAGCAGGAGAGGAAGGAGAACTCCTAAACAAGCAATTGCTAAAATAGTTGTGCAGATAGCCTGCTGTTAAGCTGGGCCAGTGTAGAAGCCTCATGCTCAGTAACACTGCAATATTTGTGACATGGCCATGCTGATAATATATGGTATACTGTCAGTCATTTTATAGCTGGCTTAACATTAAGGGGGATTGAACTAGATGACCTTTGAAGGTCCCTTCCAACCCAGACTATGTCATTAGCTATATGATGCTTTTCTTGTATAGTGAATGCTGTCCGTTGAGTAATCTTAGTTAACTGAGATTTATGAACATCACTTTAAACATTTCCAGTCACCTTATCTGGGGATGAGCGCCATGACTGTAAAGTTACAGATGGAGGTAAGGCGTATTTTTCCTTTATTCTCTACCAGCCATGCTTTCAACCTGCTCTGTATCATTGGGAAATAGGCCTGTGTTTTTCTCTTGTTGGAGCTGGACCATGTGCTGTCTGAAATGAATGGCTTAAAGGTGGCCCAGGCAGGATCAGTCTCTGAGAAAAAGCAGTGTGGTCTCTTTCGTACCAATGCCTTGTCTTCCTTTGGAATTGGGCAACACTCCTGCACTCAGGAACCTTTGCTATGCTATGAAATCCCAGTATCGCCCAGCCACACAGAAGTGGCGTGTAGCTTTAGTGCTCAAAAATCCTCAGAAAAGTTAACAAGTCTTCATGCATTCAGATTTTGGATTCCTTGTCTTTCAAGAAAGGAAAGTGAGTCAGAAGTTAACCTTTGATCCTATGCAGAAAGGCTTTTGAACAATCAACATGGAGCAATTACTCAGTTACCGGTGTGCTTGTGAGTGTTGGGTGCCATGTGAGCGAGCCGGGGTACAGCGCGCTTGAGTGCCTGTGGACTGGCAGAGCCGAGCCTGTCTGTGCCTAAATTACATTTCAGATCTGCCATGTGCGGTGTGGCTGAGGTCAGGCTGCCTAATGAAGTGTTGGCAGGGGTGTTTCACCGAGTGACTCCTTTCATTCCTGGGTTACTGGGCAGAAGTTAGTTCTTGAAAAGTGGCAGTTTGGTCAACATGAATACAAGATATATATATATCTATACCAATCTATCTATCTAGGTATATGCAGTATATTGGAAATATTTAGGTGTCAGTGATTGTAAACCAGGTATCTATCTCCTTCTGACATGAAATTGTGAAACAGTTCATCTGCTGCTGGTATCATCTTGGAAGGACTTGGGCTTCTCAGTGATACTCGCAGTAATTTTATACTTAAGAATTATTTGGGTATAGGTGATTCAGAACACAAGCTGCCAACCTGAGCATCTCCATCTATCTGCAACAGTGAGAACTGTTGTCTTTTTCTTTTTTCCTAGTCATTTAGCCGCATCACAGTATTCCCTTGTCCTTCCTTTCTTCACACTCTAGTTTTATACAAGCAGTGACAAAACCATACCTGATGCTTGACTTCATGTCCTGTAGTATATGGAGACAGGAAACAGTTTTGTACCACTTATGTTATTTGTTTCTGAAGGAAACGGATTCAAGAGATCTAGTATGTACCAGGATGTCTTTCTATTTTGAGTATACAGGAGTGAGCTTTTAGGACTGTTTGGGTTTACTCACCTTCCTTGACAGAGATTGCAATATGGTGTTGTTAAGCTGGGAAACTGTTTTGCTAACCTTAAGTTGTTCAGCTAGGGTGAGATCTGCAAAGTTTGCCTGACAGCTCACAAACTTTGTAGTTGTCAGGTTTGCTTGCCCCATCACATATTAAATGAATCTCCTGTTGCAGTGCAGCTATACAGCGTAGCAGTGTTGGCATCTTAGCAGTGCACCAAAAATGTTTTCAAACCAGAAGCTTCTGGGTAAAGTTAACAAACCAGTGAATTTTTTTGAGCACTAGCCCAGTGGCAGAGTGAAGTAATCCCATCTCTTTTTATTGGGTGTGGGAATGTATAGATAAGAGTGCATAATAGTGAATATCATCATTCCCCTGAGTTTGTAGCTTTGGATGCACATGGTTGCTTTTTATGGAGCTGGTTTGGGTTTATGCACTGAATCAACATAGCCTGGCACTAACCAGCTCCTCACACTTGAAGGAGGAGAAACTCCTTTTGAGTCACAGGAGAATACTTGGGTACGCAGTCTTAAATCTTTCTTTCACCTGTGGTCTGGCAGCAAGTAATTTTCTCTAAAATGGCGGTGATGACACTGAAAATGTAACGTGGGACCCACTGGAAGATTTCAGATTGCTCTCCCCTTTAGACCAACCAGCAAGGTTGTGTGCCAAGGAGACAGATTTTTCTGCACTGACAAAATTGCATCTGTGTTTAGATGAATAGGTGAAAGAACTGCCTAAAACGGGGAAGGCACAGCTCATATGGAATGTTGTACTGTAAAAGCCGGCTTGTTTCTAACCCCAGTGGTCAGGGTGTCTGTCATGGCAGGATACATCCCCCTTGCTTCTGGTTATCTGCATTTCACTGAAATTCTTGGTGTGAGTTTCCTAAGAACTTCTGCTAAAAGCAATGTAAAATATTTATCTTAATAAGCTTTTAAAACCAGAATGCTACAGATGTTGGTTGAGAGCTGCCTTTGCGAGTTGTGACTTGGAATGATCCCACTGATGCAAAGCTTTGCAGGCTCCGTGAATCAACAGAAGCATCTTCCTGTAGCATTTTACATTAGCAGAACAATTGTGATGTATTTTACAGAGCCTAATCCAGCATAGTTGGATTTCAGATACTTAACTGGACCACAGCCCTTCCACTCAGATACAGCTAAAATGAAGTTCTCTGAGGAATCCAGCTGGATTGTGACAAACAGGATGCCACTTGCACAGCCAGTCTTTCCCCAGCAGTTTCTTTAGTTTCTGACAAGTGTTTGTTGTGTCTTTTGTGTCACTAGGCTGGTGGTAGTAATGACTTCAGGAAGAGCTCGTGTCACTCCTTTTGTTATTGTCTGCTCAATGAGTCTTCCTCGATATACCTGTGATGTGAAATGAGCCAAAGCGTGAAAGATAACAAGTGTTACTCTTGAAACACATTGTGTTTGCCAAACATGGTAGTGTGTGTTGAGTTTTCTTTTTGGGTAGTTGTATTTCTATAACTTTAAGCACTTCTGAATTGCTTGTAGCAAGTCGTAATGATGCTTCAGTCATTTGTTTGTCTGGGCAACACAAGGAATACTTAACTGTTGTAAGATCATTTACACTGATAAGTAGTTGGTGCATGTTCATATTTATTAAAGCTCTGTCAATCTCTTCCTCCAGATCAATTGCTTGATGAGCTGCAGCTGAAGTATTTAACCCTTCACACTTATGCCGTTGGAGATGGAGCCCAAAGCCAATAATCTCGTTTTTGGGTGTCAGCGAAGCTCAACATCTGATGATGACTCTGGCTGTGCTTTGGAAGAATATGCCTGGGTCCCCCCAGGCCTCAGACCAGAGCAGGTACCATTTGCTGTTGCAGCTTTGAAATAACCCTAGTAAGGACTGTCTGGGGGAGTGATACGCTGTTCCATGCCTAATAGAATTCTTACAAAGGTGAAAAGCTAGATTCATCTAGAACTCTTCTTGTTTTGTTTCCTGTTCCAATAAGGCTGTGTTAAGGGAGCATAAAATCCTCAATACTGAGGAGTTTTATGTTCCAAATAAAGTTCCCAGTCAAGATCTTTCAATAAATACATGCCATAGAGGTATGTATTGTCAACTCTAAAAGCAGCATAGAAATTTCTCTTTGGAATAAGTTACTAGGCTAAATTAAAGCTCATGGCATACTTTGTGGCATTGTGCTGCTTGGCTAATGCTTCGCTGCGCTTGTACAAGTCTTCAAATGATTAGTTATTTGACATCTACATCATGTATGTTACCACAGTACACATAAACTAAAGTGTCATTGTGACAAGTAGTAATGTACTTTACGCTCGTTTATATAGTTGTACGCCTGCCATTTGTTCATGACAGGATTTCAGTTGTAGAGTCCCTGGAGCTGACACTAGTGGGGTGATTGGGCTGTTCCTTCCCCTCTCCCCTTTTTATTTTGTAACATCACAAACATTGTGGCAATGGAAGTAAAAGTGAAATTGTTGATGGGAAAGTTGCTATGTGAGATTGAAACGGTCCTCTCATGGTATTCATTTCCTTGATGATATTGCCACCTGTCCTGAAGCTAGTGTCCAGATCCACTACTGTGTCCAGATGTCAGACTTCAGTGTTAAGTGGACAGGCTGTACCATCTGCTGACAGAGTCAAAGCAACCCTTCTTCAGCTGGCAAGCTAATGCAGTCCATAGTTGTAAAGGTGTAGAAGATGTCTCCTTTTTGCTATGGAGATTTTTGTATTAAGAATAAAACAGTAAGTCAGCAGGAGTTCCTAATTATGGGCTGTTTTTAGGGAAACTCTTCTTATCACTTACTTGAGCATCTATAAGAATCCTGATGAATCAGACCTGAAGGCAAACAGCAAGCTAACATCTGCCAGAAGAATTAAATGCCCTAAAATGCCCTCATAAACCAGCTAGCTCAAACTCACTTAAAGACTTTTTCCCCAGAAGAGTGACTTGTTTTGAGAGTAGTGCAACAAACTTAAGAAAAAGGCATAAAGCATCTTTATAGCTTCACTTCTTAATGCGTGCCGTTATCTTTTCCTGTAGCTTCTTGAAATAAACTCAGTAGCAAGTGGGCTTACAGCAGACTTCTGATGTTTAAATTTTGGCTAAAGGAAGACCATGTCACATTTCGTACAACCTGTCCCATGTCATTTTGAATGCTTCCTGAGTCAAGTGACTGATTACTGCTGCTTTTTCATCTGTCTTGAACAGTAATAAGCTGTTGACCTGAACATTATTTAAATCTGGATGGCAAGTAATATTTTTGCCTGTGGTCAGCTCTTATTTACAGCCCCAGGCCTCGTGACAAGCTGGAAACCGCATAGGAAAAACAATAAATCTGTAACTGTTCCACACAAATATGTTTTGCCATTGGGCTTTGTCATGGTGTTCATTACAGCTTTCCTGTCACAATTTTCTTTTGGGGAAAAAAGAAAAAGAGTGAAGATTGATAAATGTGTACCCCTAATATTAATTTCTTCATCAGAAGCCTGTGAAAATGTGGTTAATTTGCATCTGATTGAAATGTGGCTGGATCCAGCCTCCTCCCCAGGGAAGGATGCTTCCACCTTCCTACCAAAGCCCACATGGAAGCAATGAAAGCTGATGCTTTGGGGTGAACCTGATCAGCAGGAGACTACAAAACAGCTTTTGTCTCAACAATGTGTAAAATGCAGAGAGCAAATTAAATCTGTTTATATGGTGGCTGTTCTCTGGAAAGCTTCATGCCTTGTGTGGTAAAT
Organism: Forpus xanthops; assembly: GCA_032466535.1. Classification (NCBI taxonomy): domain Eukaryota; kingdom Metazoa; phylum Chordata; class Aves; order Psittaciformes; family Psittacidae; genus Forpus; species Forpus xanthops. Next base: position 8,367 of record JASSUY010035765.1, read on the forward strand.
TGCAGAGGGAAACTTGGAATTTCCATGGGATTGTTGACCAGCCCTGAAGGGGGTGGGAATAATGAGAACATTAAATGTGCATAATTTATGATCCCTCCCCCCCCAATTGTCACTGCAAATTGCATTCCAGAAAAGCAATTCAGCAGCTGGGTGCTAGTTTTATCAGAGACAATTCAGGTTTGCTGAGCTGGTTCATTTGGGTCTCATATTTTCAGCACAAACCCTGTCAGAGATCTAACGTAGCGTAACCTTCTTCCTTCTCAAATGAGACCTGAGATAAAACAGTAGCTGAAGGAGCTTGCAGTGCTTGGGTGATGTGTGTCCCACAGTCTGAACTCTCTGTTCCTCCTGGTCAGGTCCAGCTGTATTTTGCCTGCTTGCCAGAGGAGAAGGTCCCTTATGTTAACAGCCCTGGAGAGAAACACCGAATTAAACAACTTCTCTATCAGCTGCCACCCCATGATAATGAGGTAAATACAGAATTTAGGATGCACTGTCAGGGCTCCCTGGCGGCTTTTATGTGGAGAATTACCTACCTGTGTATTTTATTACAAGCTTAAACTGTGGCCTGCAGTGGCATCTGACCTATAAAACAGCCCGGTGTGTACACTGAGCCCATTGTTTAGCTGTCCGGTTGGCTTGTGTGCAGATAAGAGTTGTCTGGAAGGACACTGCCTTTGCTTGTTAGGGAGGCTGGTGTCACTGCAATAAACTTAACACAAGTTGGTTTTATAGTGTTTGCAGCCACCCACCAATTACCAGGAACCTACAAATTCCTGGAATTGCATTGTAGCACACAAAAAGGATGCTTTGTGATAGTAAAAGGTTTGCATCTCAGATATGCAGTGCAATTTGGAGTAGAAGTGGAAATAACAAACAAGCTCTTTGTAAGGAAGAGGGGCGGGGGTGTCAATACTTAAGATCTTGTGTATACTGCAGTACTTAGTTGTGTGGGCACTTAACCATAAATCTAAAGGACAATGTTGTGGCTGATTTAGGTTCATTCCATGATTTTGGGATAGCAGCAGGTTTTGGGTTGGCTTTTTAAAATCTTAGTTCTGCCTGGGCATCTTCTTGGTTCACTATGGGAGTTTTTTCCCTTATAGTACAAAATCTCTCTCCATACTTTGTGTTGTGCCGTATTAGCTGAATACTAAAATGGTAGGGAAGACAAGTTGCAGAAGTTTAGTGGTGATTGTCAGTATGCCTGATGAATTTCTTGCATATATGCACATACTGATCTGTTACCTAAAAGCTCAGTATCTAAAATAAGTTCTCCTGTGTTTTCACTGGAAGGTGAGGTACTGCCAGTCTTTAAGTGAAGAAGAAAAGAAGGAACTGCAGATGTTCAGTTCTCAGCGCAAAAAGGAGGCACTTGGCCGAGGCACTATTAAGCTACTCTCAAGAGCAGTGATGCATGCAGTGTGTGAACAGGTAATACTGCTGGTGCCACAAGCCAGCTAGCGGGCTGAGTAATGTTAAACTACAGTATCTCAATATTAAATGTAAGCTTGTCTCTGTCTGAACACCAGAACGCTGCCTCATACTAATGACACATGAAAAACTGGCCTATGCTTAGAAATGTTATTTTGTGTGAAATAAACTTCTGTGCACAAGGGGTTTGTTGATGCCCAGTTTGTCTACACCAAAATTGAAAATGTTTTTTACCCCTCTCAGATTAAACCTGCATTATTTGGTTTGGTGAAATGCTAAAAGCTCGTAGTGTGGGATGGGAAGTATGTTTACTGTCTGGTTTTGTTCCTAGTGTGGTACAAAAGTAAATGGCGGTGAAGTTGCAGTTTTTGCCTCGAGAGCTGGGCCTGGTGTGTGCTGGCATCCCTCGTGTTTTGTGTGCTTCACGTGTAATGAGCTGCTCGTTGACCTTATCTACTTCTACCAAGATGGCAAAATTCACTGTGGCAGACACCACGCTGAGCTCCTCAAACCTCGATGTTCAGCCTGTGATGAGGTAAAGAATACGAATTTTGTAGCCAATCTGTGCTGCTGTTGTTCAGTCAAAAGACTTGGGCAATTACTGACTTCAGATCCATTCATCCAAGAAGTCAGGACCCTGCTGCATAGATGTGCTTGAAGGTTGAGGGGTGTTTAATTTCTTGTCAGATAGGCAATATTACAAGTGAAGTGATGGTATTTAGTAAGCACTTGTCTGATTGTATTTCAAACTGATTCTAGTAGTTACAATTAGAAGAAGGATCTGTACAAATATTCCCAAACACTATCCTGATAGCAACTTCTCTTGAAGGTCTTATGTTCTGTTTGTTTTTGCTTTAAAATGTGAAGTTGGGGATTTTTTTGTTTTTGTTATGGAAAAGGTCAGAATGCCATAGTCGCTATGGGAGATTGTTGCTTCGATCCTTATATTCAAAACATAGCTAAAATAAAACTAAATTTAGTATATGAATTGCACAATCAGGCTGTTTTCCATGTGCTAACTCCCAAGGTGATGTTTTGGCTGCCCAACTAAAAGTTTACCTTTCATCTCTGAAAAGATCATATTTGCTGATGAGTGCACAGAAGCTGAAGGTCGCCACTGGCATATGAAGCACTTTTGTTGCCTGGAGTGTGAAACAGTCCTTGGTGGACAGAGATACATCATGAAGGATGGGCGACCATTCTGCTGTAACTGTTTTGAATCTCTCTACGCGGAATACTGTGAGACATGTGGGGAGCACATTGGTAAGTATGTCCTTTCTAAACATTAGACTTACAAATTAAGGGAAAGCCAATTTATGAAGTCATTTCACACTCCAGAAGCGGGGATTCTGCGATTCGTGTTTTTTACAGAAACCCAAAGTATTGCTTTTATTCCTTTTCCAGGTGTTGATCATGCTCAGATGACCTATGATGGACAGCACTGGCATGCCACGGAGACTTGCTTTTCTTGTGCTCAGTGCAAGACCTCTTTGCTTGGCTGCCCATTCCTTCCAAAGCAAGGGCAGATTTACTGCTCAAAAACCTGCAGCTTGGGAGAGGATGTTCATGCTTCCGACTCTTCAGATTCTGCGTTTCAGTCTGCTCGATCCAGAGATTCCAGGAGGAGTGTCCGCATGGGAAAAAGCAGCCGTTCAGCCGACCAGTGCCGCCAGTCTCTCCTCCTCTCACCAGCCCTCAATTACAAGTTCCCTGGCCTTTCAGACAACGCTGATGATACGCTTTCTCGTAAGCTGGATGACTTAAGCCTTTCAAGGGAAGAGGCAAGCTTTGTTAATGAAGACTTCTGGAAAGGAAGAGTAGAGCAGGAGATGCCTGAAGACCCCGAAGAATGGGCTGAACATGAAGACTACATGACTCAACTTCTCTTGAAGTTTGGTGATAAAGGCCTCTTCCAGCAGCCTGCTGAGGTAGACATTAGATCAAGTGAGCACTGGATTTCTGATAGCATGGTCAAGAGCAAGCTGGACTTGAAAAAAAATAATCCAAGCCTGGCAAGTAAGAAGTATCAGTCAGACATGTACTGGGCCCAGTCACAGGATGGCTTGGGTGACTCTGCATACGGCAGCCACCCAGGGCCTGCCAGCAGCAGGAAAATCCAGGACCTTGACATGGAACATGGGGCGTCGGGATACAAGCATGACCAAACGCCGTGGTATGAAGGTTCACTTGAATGTTTGTCTGACCTGAAGCAGCAAGAACAAAGTGTTAGAGACTCAATGGACTCTTTGGCTTTGTCCAATATAACAGGTAATGGGGGGAAATGGTTTTGAGCAGAGTATTTTGAACTAGACTTTTCAGACGTGTGACTTATAAAAAGCCTTATATGCATTACTTTACATGCAAGAGATGCATGTAAAGTAGGCAATTGCTTTTGTCATACGCATATGCTTCTACAGGATACATTTCTGCTATTTACATTCTATTTAAATTCTTTTCCTTCCCTCTTAAATTCTTTTTGCTTATTAAAAAAAATCCATAATATTAAACAGAGTAAGAATGGTCTTGAACTATGCATTTGTTCTATACAAATAATGCTTTAAGCAAATGAAATTAACTTTTTTTCATAACTTAAGCACAAGAAGTTGCATTATATACTAGGATAATATTAACCTGCAAAACACTTTAGGTAATTTCCTTGCTTGTAAAACTGTGGGAGAAAAATCAGAAAGGATGGTAAACTTTTTAGTTGTAGGAAGTGAGGTTTATGAGATTATCTTTCTCCATTGACTAAAGAGAAACTGATAATCCACTTTTGTAAACCTCCCTGTAAAATGTGATTGAAATTAGCCAAAGGCATAAAAGAGATGCAAGTGTGTATGTGTGTGTGTGTGTGTATGCATGAGTGTGTGTATTAACTTCCCTTTCCTATTGCCCTACAAAAAGACCTGGGAGTTACGTATGAGAGACCCATTTAAAAGTTGTCATATCCTCTTCTCCATTCCTATCTTCCTACAACCTTGAAGTATTGTAGCTACTTGTGTAGCTCAGGCCGAACCACGTGCTGCGTTGCCCATGTGGTAACAAAGGGACTGACATGGGGAGTTTGGTTGAGGGAGCACAGGAGGAGGAAGAACTAGAGGTGTTGTAAAGCAATTTATTGATACAATAAACATGAAATATTTTAGCCTTAAAAATTACAAGCATGGACTGTAAAGTTAAGTAATTCTTTCTTCTCAGAGGCTTAGTTGTATATGTGTTAGAACTGTTTAAATTCATCTAACTTCTTCCACTTTTGATATCCTAAAGTTAGTGAATTCTTTAGTAATCAAAGCTAATAGAACCATATAGAATAGTTAGGGTTGGAAAGGACCTTAAGATCATCTAGTTCCAACCACCCTGCTATGGGCAGGGACACCTCCCACTAAACCATGCCACCCAAAGCTATGTCCAGCCCAGCCTTGAACACTGCCAGCGATGGAGCATTCACAACTTCCCTGGGCAACCCATTCCAGTGCCTCAACACCCTTACAGTAAAGAACACTTAAATGTTTTAAGGCAAAACAAAGCTTACTGCTTTATGAAGCTAATCCTTCTGGTAATAGTTCCAAAACCCACTAATGAGATCTGCTTCAGTGATAGTTTGTTATTATAATTATCTCTTCAATAATGTTTTCATTTTCCTTTTTCTCTTTTCTCCATTCCCACCACAGGGGCTTCAATGGATGGAGAAGGCAAACCACGGCCATCTTTGTACTCTTTGCAAACTTTCCAAGAACTGGAGGTAGAGGACTGTGAGAAGATGAGCAACATGGGAACTCTGAATTCTTCAATGCTCCACCGGAGCACGGAGTCCTTGAAGAGCCTGAGCTCAGAGCTGTGTCAGGAAAAGGTCTTGCCAGAGGAAAAGCCAGTGCACATGCCTGTACTGAGAAGATCTAAATCCCAGTCTAGACCTCAGCAAGTGAAGTTTTCAGATGATGTTATTGATAATGGAAGTTACGAGAACCTTGAAATACGTCAGCCTCCAATGAGTGAAAGGACTCGTAGGCGCGTTTACCACTTTGAAGAGCGTGGAAATCGACCTTCTCATCATCGTAGAAGAAGTAGGAAGTCTCGTTCAGACAATGCACTTAACTTGGCTGCAGAAAGAAGATGCTCTCCAAGAGAGAGATTTCGTTATTACTCCCCTCAGGATCATGAAAAATTCATTCAGAATAGAAGCTCTCGCGAGCTTCGGGCGTACATTCAGAATGCGGAGCTGTATGGGCAGTATGCACATAGTAGGTCTGATTATGCACTGCGGAATAAGATGGTGGATAAATTCTTTGGGTTGTATGGTGAGGAAGATGACTCCTGGTGCTCAACTTCATCATCCTCATCTGATTCTGAAGAGGAAGGATATTTTCTAGGACAGCCAATTCCACAGCCACGATCACTGAGGTATCCGTACTATACAGATGACCTTTCTGGTCCAACTACTGCATTATCTAGTTCTCAGTTTGGACAAAGGACAACCAAATCAAAGAAGAAGAGGGGACACAAAGGAAAAAATTGCATAATCTCTTAATTTGTTTTAGCCGTTGGGAAAACCAGTCAGCTCGGTAGCTACAGTTTGAACCACATCTTTTTATATTCATAACTGTACTTAGGCAAGTTGCTAAGGTAATTAATGCTTTGCCAGTGTAAATGATAACCCTGCCAGAGTTTACATTGTACAAGTAACATTCAGAAATGTCACCACGCCAAATGATGATCTGCTCAGATATTGCTAGGTTTACATACTATATTTCAGATGTCAAAGTACTGTTCCTGCAGTTCTTGATACAGACTTTTTGTAGGCATTTTATTTTATGCTCACGGTTCACTTATGTTGAATTATCAGAGAGGGGGAATTCAGCAAAGATCAATCAATAAAGTTGTCAGTCCTATGCTGTAGCTATATCCACCCAGGGTGATCTTTGACTTTTTCTTCTCACTGCCAAGAAAAAGAAGGCTCTGTACTGTGCCCTTTCTTCATTGATAAAGCTCACTGTTCCTCCTTCGAGTTCTGTTACAAAAACTGGATTTTATGGTTGGTTTTCATTTGGGAAAATTCTCCTTTTCCAAAGAGTCCACTATTAAGGAGGCAAAATCAGAATCTGGGAGCGGAAATGCTTGAGGCCTTGATATATCCTAAAGCAGCGGTAAATGGTTTATACATTTAACTTCCATGTTTTTCTTCCATGCTTGTTTAAGAATTCCATCCTCTGTAAGGGTTTGGTGGGGGGGTTGTGCCTGTTGAAAGAAAGATGTTAAGTCAGCTGTTGGAATTGGGCTTAGCTGCCAGTGAGTGGTGATGTCTTTTATGCCTTGCCCCCTCTAACTCGCAGTAGTGAAGGAGAGCAGTACAACTGCTGGAGTCCTTTGCTCAGGCATGGAACCCCATTTAAGTCAATGGATCTACTTACGTAACAAAATATTTTCATAAGGGCTTATAAGATTTGGCTCCAGAATTGTGTCTTTTCAAACGCATCATCCAGGTTTTAAAATGTATTAGCTGCAATCCTAAATCGAAAACATTGATATTTATAATGTAGTATTTCATAGGCTTAAATGTATTCATAATTTAACAGTGCAAATACTAATGTACATATTGTACAGTTAAGATTTTAAAAGCTGAATATTTTTATATCCCTAAATTTGAAGAAGTTTGTTACAATATCAAACTAGATTTCTTAGGGGTTTAACAGGAGCATTATGGATGAAATACTGCTTGTATTTTAGGGGGTTTAAGTTGAAAAATATGGAAAAACGTTTAGTGAAAAAGAATTTTGTCTACTAGGTATTAAAAGCTCTGTATGCATGGTGGGGCTATGTAAATACTCTCTATGGCCCTCTTAATCTTGCAAGTGTTATTTATGGGTCAAGCAAAATGTAAACTATATAAATGTAAAAACCACACAAGCCTGGAATATATCAGTACAACAAATATGCACCCGTGGATGTGGATTTTTTTATTGTTATTGTTCCCTTCCTTTCCCTAAAATAGTTCCTGAAGTTCCCCCACATAAAGGAGGACAGATGCTGGGTGGTTCTAGAAGGCAGGCTGGCAAAAATCTGAGGTTGTAAGTGACCTTAAAAGTTGCTTTGAACTCTGGTATGGAGTAGGAGCTATTTAAAGTTCTAATGCACTTCCAGTGTTTTAAATGAACGACAGAGATTTGTTAGTTGAATTCTTAGAGACATCCACCAGTTAAGGTAGTAGATGCTAAGACCATTGGCTTTCTGACCACCTGAAGAATGGTAATTAATGAAATAACATGTTTTTTAGCAAAAAAAGCCTGGCAAATTTAACTAAGCCTGCCCTTCTTGAGCATGTAGAAGTTTGGAAACAAAAGCAGCCACAAGTAAGGGAGGGAATGGCCATGTGAGTATTGGCTTACGCCAACGAAAATGAAGTTAACTAGCAGTTGCTTGCTTGTATTTCTTAGCGTGAAGTAAGCAAAGGTCTTTTACTCCCAGAGGTGGTATTCACCATCTAAGTCACTATTCTAGCACAAACAAGTCTTGTGTGTATGAAGGCTGATCAAAGTAGTATCATACTCTATTGCATGGGCCAGTGAGTGGCTCATGGGATGCTTCCAGCTGGCAGGCTGCTGTGGTGGCTTGGGCAGCATTTGCTTTCCTTGCAGCCAAACGCCTGTTGTGCTTAAGTATATTACAACCACCAGCCTGCCAGGACTTAGAGCACTTGAGGAGAGATGCTGACTTGTTAACACTCTAAACCATACCAGGACCATATGGTCTGTAATACAGGATTGTAGAATCACAGAATAGTTTGGATTGGAAGGGACCTTAAAGCTCATCCAGTTCCAACCCCTGTGTCATGGACAGGGACACCTTCCACTAGACCAGGTTGCTCAAATCCCTGTCTGGCCATTGCAGGGATGGGGCAGCCACAGCTTCTTTGGGCAACCTGTGACAGTGTCTCATGATCATCATAAGGAAGAATTTCTTAACAATGTCTAATCTAAATTTCCCTCCTGTCTAAAGCCATTCCCCGGTTGCCCTTTTACTACAGGCCCTTGTAAAACATCCCTCTCTAGCTTTCTTATAGTCCTCCTCTAGGTACTGGAAGGATGCTCAAACAGTGCCCTGCGGCCTTCCATTCTTACGTGCATTTCCAAATAGAGGGAACCAGGATCCTCAGAAACAGAATACAGTGCCCCTACTACTGTGTCCTTTTTAGAGCATATAGCTGTCTCATGGAAAAATGCCTTTACCAGTAGTTGTTACACCTAATCCTGAGATACAGCGTATGTAACCTCCCAAAGTGCACTGTGTTTTCTTAAATGATAATTCTTCATGGATGTTTAGTTCCTTCCTAATGCTTTCTGCTTAAAACAAAACAGACTAGTCAACACAGATCCCTTGAGCGTGCCTGAACTAGCTTGAGAGTTAACTTTCATGTTCCCTTCCTCTAAACCTCAAAATCAATGAGCAGAAAAATGTATCTCTCCCCCGTAACCTTATAGAAAACCCAAAGATAACTTAAGACCAGAGGTGCTACAGCTGGGGCACTGTGAGCTCTGCTCCTGAAAGGGCTCTGGGTACTTCAAAATGAGTGATGTAGGCAGCGACACCTCCCACCACCACTGTTTATTGTTAGCTCTCAGCTGGCAGCTTCACAGTGGGTAAAGGCCTCTCCTTGTCCTCAGATTTACTCAAAAGTGAGAGGCACATTTTTCTGGGCAAGGGTTGACAAATCCCCTGTGCTTTGTGCTGCGCTCCCTTACACAGCAGCAATGCCTCCAGCCCCAAGGCATGAGCTCTGACCAGAGTCAGCCAGGTGAGCACACAGTGCAGTGTGCTGGTGGTGTTGGATTCTAAGCAGCTTGTTCAGAGCCAGCTCAGGTATCTGCAGGGTGGCACATCCATCTCCCTTATGTAGGCTGGGCTGCAGGAACACAAGCCACCAAGTGCATTGGAAAACATTCAGAAAGCTTTGTTCTGCTGAGGAACGGACTTAAGAGACATCCAGGTGAAGGGGAAGATTGGAACAGGTAATTGTAACCACATGTAACGAACCAGGGGCAAACTTGTATTTTTATCCACTGCAAAAGTTACCCAAGTTTAAAGCTGCCTACATGACTTGGTTTAGTTTTTTCAACTTGACATAAATGATTTATTTTCAATATGTTTGACCACTTCTCATATTTCTAATGTTTCTTCCACTTCAAATATACCGACAGTGGTATGGGATGTAGTGTCTGCTGTCAGCACAGGCTCGGATACAGTCACCAAAGCTGTAAGTTCTGTTTTGTATTATTAGAAGTAGTATCTGTATTCCAAGTGGAGCTTATGCCCTCACAGGCACCTAAGCACCGCATAGCTGCTCATTCAGTACACTGCACTGGGATGGGGGAGAGAACTGGAAGGGTTAAAGTGAGAAAACTCTTGGATTGAGGTAAAGACAGTTTAATAGGGAAAGCAAAAATACCCCAAACACAAAAAAATCCTGAAATTGCAAAAACCCTCAGCCAACTGATACCCAGCCAGGCCCCAGCAAACTCTCCCATCCATCTCCCCCAGCATTTTATGCTGAGGATGACATCATATATGTTTAGGGGGCCTATAGGGATGCTGGGGAGGGACTCTTCATTAGGGACTGCAGTGAGAGGATAAGGGGTAATGGGTTCAAACTTAAACAGGGGAGGTCTAGATTGGATCTGAGGAAATTCTTTACTGTAAGGGTGGTGAGGCACTGGAATGGGTTGCCAGGGAAGTTGTGAATGCTCCATCGCTGATGGTGTTCAAGGCCGGGTTGGATAGAGCCTTGGGTAGCATGGTTTAGTGGGAGGTGTCCCTGCCCATGGCAGGGTGGTTGGAACTAAGTGATGTTAAGGTCCTTTCCAACCCCAACTATTCTATATGGTTCTATATAGCATGGAGCATCCCTTTGGGCAGTTGGGATCAGCTATCCCAGCTGTGTCTCCTCCCAACTACTTGTGCACCTCAGTCTACTTGCTGGTGGGGTAAGGAGCAGAGAAGACCTTGACTCTCTGTAAGGCCTGCTCAGCAGCAGCTGAAACTTCAACGCAGCCACGAGACCAAGGACAAGTTTTTACACTGGTATGAAATAAATCTGAAGTATGTGTTTGTTTCTACAGGAAGCAAGGCTAGAAGCCATGTTCCTTGCTCAAGGTACAGGACTGGCATAATACCTATATCAACAGAAAGCATACACACAAGAGGTTAAATGTGAACATTCAACATAGACACATCCTGAAACAGAATCAGTGACTTGTCACTCATGAATGTGAACGAAACCCTTCACAGAAACAGCACTTACAGAAAATCCAACAACTCCTTAGTTCATAGTAAAATTGAATCCACTAAACCTCCCCTAAAAGTCAGCTTAGGACAAGGACAGCCCACCAAACCTTCGAAAGCTCCTACTGACTTGCTAGCCGGTTTTAAGACCCCCAGAATATTGGCTGACAGGTTGGGCTCAGAGCGTATATGGGGTTACATCCGGCTCAGCAGTCAGTCACCAGTTGAGTTCAGGAGAAACCTCAGTTTCAGGGCTCAGTTCTACGGCAAGTTCTCTTCAGTGTTCCAACAAAGTATATAGAGACACAGGAGTCGAATGTACATTACATTTGCTGAGCATACTCAACAAGGAGGAGCTGTGGACTCCCTCAAGGGCAGAGGGGCCTTACAGAGAGATCTGGAGAGCAGCCCCATGGAAAAAGACCTGGGGGTTTGGGTTGAGGGCAAATTGACTACGAGTTAATGGTATGCCCTGGCAATCAAAAGGGGCACCCGTGTCCTGGGGTGTACCAAGCACAGCATAGCTGGACAGTCAAGGGAGGTGCCACTTTGCACCAGTGCAGCCCCACCTCATGTACTGTGTGCGGTTTTGGGTACCTCAGTATAAGGACATCAAACTATCACAGTATGTCCAGACAAGGGTGTCCGAGTTGGTAAAAAGCCCCAAGGGCAAGGCTCACAGAAGAGGCTGAGGTTACTTCACTTGTTCAGCCTGGAGAAGGCTGAGGAGTGCCCACATTGCAGTCTACAGCTCCTTCAAGAGAAAGTGCTGATCTCTCTGGAGGGCAGCTCTAGGATACAAGGAAATGGAATGCAGCTGCAGGGGCAGTGCAGGTGGGACGTTAGGAAAAGGCTCTTCACAGGGAGGGTGACTGGTCACTAGAACCGGCCCCCCAGGGAAGTGGTCACAGCCTCAAGCCTGTTGGAGCTCAAGGGGCATCTGAACAACACTCTTAGTCATATGGTTAATTTTAGGTAGTCCTGTGAGGAGCAGGGAGTTGCACTTGGTGGTCCTTATGGCACCCTTCCAACTCAAGACATTATTCAATTCTGTGATTGCAAACTTGGGTCTTTACAGAAGGACACTTGAAAATCAAGCACTTTTATCACAGTAAATTTAATGAGACTTCTAACAAAGGAGACTCCTAACAAACTGTACAGTTATAATGAACACTTTTAATCAAAATATATTAAACACAATTTCAGTATTTTTCCACTAGCATTTCTAACCCAAAGCAGAAACTGTTGCAACACCCTGGAGGCTCTCAGTCCTGCAGACAACCAATGAAGTGCTTCTGCCTCAGAGAAGACTTTGTCTATGGTTTCATGACTGATCTTGGCACACCAGGCTGCTGCCAGAAGGGGCGGGTCAGAGCTGACTACTGTGCCACAGCAGCTTGCCTCTCTTCCTCTCTCTCCCTCCCCAGATTAGCATCCTATAGGAACTGGGAGCTGATTCCCACTCACTGTGCAGCCCACACAATGCTGGGTGCCAACAAGGTATGTCGCAGGTCATCTCCTTCGAGCAATGTGAACTCTTGTAGAAACCAACAAAAGCCAACTGGAAAACCACACCCTGCTGATATTAAAGCTAATCGGGCACCTCAGGAGTCTGATGCAATACATTTTTAATATACCATATCAAGATCTGCATGTGTAAGATGCTGTGATACAGACAGCACCTTGTACATGCAATATCGTTGCTATTTCCCTCGCTTTTCTGCACACCATTCGAATGAAACCTTGGAAGCTCTCTTGACAAAGGGGCTGAATTCAATGACTTTTTCACTTAAAAATAATGTGTGCTTTGGAAGTCTTTTTACAGAGTTTCACACGTTTCTAAATGCAAATGTACACAAAACAATCATGCTTATACTTACCTCTTTGTGTTTATGACTCGAGTTATCCCCTTCCTAAAACATTCATAAAAACCGGAACGTTACTACATGTAAAGCTGTAGAGAATTCAACAGTCAGGATACCACCAATGAGTCTGAAGCATTTTTCACCTCGGAAAAGTAATCACAGCACTGGTAGCCTCCTGATCCTCCCCAACCACTCAACCAACTATAATCACTCTATCAATCAGGTCAATAGGGATGCCAGACATTATCCAGAACCACCTAGGTTTGAATCGATGATGAATTTGGGGCCTTACAGTTCAACTTGACATTACACCTCATCCAAAGCAACTTGGAGTTCCTAAAGAGACGATCCGGCTCACTTCCCTTGTGCCCCTGAATTCCTGCTCCTTCCTGGTGCCAGAAATAAAGATTACACACAGCCTTCTGACTGTGAAAACTGATGGATGTGACGTGGTGAGAAGGCTTAAAGGGAGAGACAGAAAGAGTAGAAGGGACCTTTCCCTGCTCACTAGTTACCTCAGTTATACTCTGTAAGGTGCAGTCAAAAACATAACAAAGGAAATATTTAGTAGCAAACAGTAACAAAAAACTGGAATTCATCCTACATAAAACTCAAACACAAGAAGGAGATATGCAGGAGATACAGAGGAGGTCGAAGCAGCAATAGGCCACCTGGGATGAATGTAGGGATGTTATCAGAGTATGCAGAAATGCGACAAGGAGAGTCAAGGCTCTTTTGGAATAATATCTGGCTAAGGATGTCAAGGACAATGAGAAAGGCTTCTTCAAATACATCCATAATAGAAGGAAAACTGGGGAAAATGTAAGCCTGCTACTGAATGGAGCAGGGATGTCCCTCATGACAGAGGACGCAGAGATACTAAAAGCCTTCTTTGTTTCAGTCTTCAATGCCAAGGTCAGCACCCAGGAGTCCTTGACCCAGGAGACAAGGGGGAAGGTCTGGAGAAAGTCCTTCCCTTGATTGAGAAGGATTAGATTAGAGATCATTTAGACAAACATGACATCTGCACGTCCATGGGCTCTGACAGAATGCACCCATGAGCGCTGAGGGAGCTGGCAAACCTTATTGATAGGCCACTCTTGATCATCTTTGAAGGGTCATGGCGATCAGGAGAGGTGCCTGAGGACTGGAAGAAAGCAAATGTCACCCTAGTCTTCAGTAACAGCAAGAAGGAGAAGCCTGGGAGCTAGACCGGTCAACCTCACCTCAATCCCTGGTAAGGTAATGGAATGGCTCATCCTGGAGGCCATATGGAAGGCATGTGGAAGACGAGGTGGCTATCAGGAGTAGACAGCATGGGTGCACCAAAGGAAAACTGGAAATAACCCAAGGCACCAGTACAGGCTGGGAGTTGATCTAATGGAAAGCAGCTCTGCAGAGAAGGACCAGGGGGTCCTGATGAACAAGCTGTCCATAAGCCAGCCATGTAACCCTGTGGCCAAGAAGGCAAATGGTATCCTGGGCTGCATCAGGAACAGCACTGTCAGCAGGTCGAGGGAGGTAATCCTCCCTCTACTCACCCCTGGTGATGCCTCACCTTGGTTACTGTGTCCAGTTCTGGGTTTCCCAGTAAAAAAGAGACATCAAGCTCCTGGAGCAAGTCCAGCGAAGGGCTATGGGAATGATGAAGGGTCTGGAGCATCTCTCGTGTGAGGGAAGGCTGAAGGAGCTGTTCAGCCTTGAGAAGACTCAGGGGATCTAAGTGTCTGAAGGGAGGGTGTCAAGAGGATAAAGCCAAACTCTTCTTGGTGATGCCAAGTCATAGAACAAGAGGCAATGGGCATAAACTAGACCCCAGGAAGTTCCATCTGAATACGAATAACTTCTTTACTGAGCATTGGAGTAGGGTGCTCAGAGAGGTTGTGGAGTCTCCTTCCCTAGGGATATTAAAGAGCCACCTGGACACAATCCTGAGCAGTGTGCTCTAGGTGACCCTGCCTGAGCAGGGGCATTGCATTAGATGACCCCCAGTGATCCCTTCCAACCTCAGGCACCCAGGATTCTTTGAATACTGCTCACTAGAAATGACTCATGACATGGAAAACACCAACATTTAAACAGCACTTGCACAACCTGCAATTAGAACACAAGCACAGCACTTACACCAAGTAGCTAGAATTGCTCTGGCACACAGACTAGAGATAACCCCTAGTGCAATTTTACAGAATGAATCTGAAGTTTAAAATTAAACTATAATAAATAATTTAAATCATAGTTGCTACCAATTTTGCAAGTCTTCGCTTCCTATAGTATATGAAAACAAGACTTCTTTCTGTGTAAGTCGAAGAATGAAGAACTGCTTTTCGTTACTTTAATAAAAAATACAGTGTTTGAAGTTACACTTATAAACATCAAAATGTACGTGTACATACATCAGACTGAACAGTTGTTCCTAGGTAACTGTGTAAAGGCTTCAAAAATAGTTTGTCACTTTACAGCATTTTGAAAAGGACATCCTTTCAAAGGAATATATGTCAACAAGTACAGGTAGGAAGAATACAATTGTGGAGACCACAGTGAACATGATATAGCCACCTGAGCTACTACAAAGGAGCGCAGGCCTTGGGTTCAAATCCTCAGCAAGATCTCTTCTTTCCCAGCAAAAAAGCAGATTTATGTATTATGGCATACACAATGCAGAGGATCTAAAAGCGTATTTCTGTCCTTAGCATGAGCCTTCTTTGAAGGATTCTGATAGATCTTGATTGGCAGCATCGTACTGAGCAATGAAATGTTTGAGCTCTTCTATACACCGTTCACCTATTTCATGCAAATTCTGCCTCAGGGCAAACTGAATGGACTTCTCCAATGACGGATCTTTATCAATTAGCATCTTCACTACCATGCCAAAGGTTTCACAGTCTTGTCGGTAGATCTAGAAAGAACACATTTTAGAAAAGAATTAAATGGAACACTCTTTACATTAGCACACCAACAGCCCTCACTGAGTTAGGTGCTACAGCAGACACAAACCAAACAAAGAATATTGGATTTAACAGCAGTTTCTACTGTAAGATGTATTTGCTTTTTCTCTTATGACCTGCGCTAATACAAATTTAAGTAGTTCAAAACTGTCTGGATATAAGAAATCACTCTTGGAAAAAATGCCTTAAAAGAAAAATGAAGTTCCTCTTGCAGCAATATTTAATACATAATGGCAGTGAAGTGCAAACGCTAAACCAGGTTTTCATTGCAAACATGTACAAAATTAATCGCGGCGTGTCTTGCAATCCCAATCTTCATACAAGGCACCAATAACTTAGATTGTAATCTTTCCTAATAAATACAAGTTGTGTTTAAATAATTTCACCAAATTACATTTGTTTGGTGGATATTTGTTTCTCGTAGAAGTTCTTCACAAATACGATTTTAATTACTCTGAATGCATTGGTAATTCAACCACTAAGGACAAAAGCAATCATGGCAGTGGCTTATGTGAACCCGTCCAATCCTATACTGCAGGGAACAAAGAGTTTGCGAGTCAGCGACGCACCACAGTTGAGGAGAAGTAACTTCTCATTATCACTGCAACTGTTTTTCAGACAAACATCCAACAATGCTTTTAGGTGGTGTTCAAAGTGAGTCAGTGGCCTTGCAACTTTATTGCATTTTTTTGCAGATTCCAGCTAAGGTTATAAATCTAAACACCCACCAAAAAGGAACTTGTCAAAGTCTTCCAGCTGCCACATGCAGCTCTTCTTCATGCCTCTTTGGCCAACTTCCATTTAGAAAATACACTGGCTTTCTGAGTGCTGATGGGTAAGTTTTATGTTGCTGTACTTTCTTCGCAGTGGGAGAGGAAGCTAAAATGCTGATATTCCTCAAAGTGTGATTATCTTTTAGCATTTCCCTCTTGTGTTAGAGCTAGTTTTTTAGAGAGATGCGTGACCTTTTCCTTCCACATTTATCTATATCGTGGACACACAAATGATACAATTGTATACACGCAATTTCCCGTTAGTAAAAAAGAAAGGAAAAGACAAAAGAACCCTCCCCCAACCAAATACCACCACAGTGTTTTATTCCTAAGGACCAGTTCAAGGGCAGCTCAAGAATATTCATTCCAGAAGAACAGTAAAATAAACGAACGAAAAAACATTCTGCACACAAACTATTCTCAGAAACACAATGATTTAACACGATACCTTCAATAATGACAGTTCTCAAATGTTTGATGGTATATTCTGTAACAACAGTTTAAAATGAGACCCACTTTTCAAACGCTGATTGGCAAATAAAAGAAAATGTGTTTGAAAGAAACTAATTTTCAATGGAGATTAAAAGCCAAAAAGAAGACTGCACTCCAAAACAAACCCCAGCTAAACATCTTAAGTGTGGAAACAGTGCGCACATGGCATTCTTTCTGAGGAGCTTGTTTCCTCTTTTGTATGCTTTGATCTTCAGTGGTAAAATACCAGCACAAGCCCCAGACTCTCAGAATTCATGTTCCACAGCAAGTAAACCACGATACATGCTAAGAGAACTTCAAAAACAGTAAATTTGGGTTACTTTTTTTCTGACTCTTTCCAAGGAAAAAGCTCAGGAAGAATTGCTGTCTCTGATTAGCCATATGACAGACAGATGGTATTTCACTCTGGGTAACTCATGCCTTTCAAGTACTTGCAGCACGCTTCCTAGCACCTTCACAGAATGATTTCTGAAAGCTTTTTTTCTCCCCACAGCCATTATGTTTGGGGGGAAATAGTTAAAAACCTTTTTTTTTCCCCTCCTCTTCATTTTTTTCCTCATTGCAAGTCTATTTGTCCTAGTCTATCACCTTTGAAGTGGTCAGACCAAGGATGTGTGAATGATCTTCCACAGGTAAATGAACCTGGTAACTGTCAGTGTTCAGAGGACGCTCTGCAACACTGGTACAACTGAAACCCTGACACTAATAGAGAACACAGACACATCAACCTATCTTCTGCACCAGAAGGCACCCACAGCTACTGCTGAAGGAAACACTCTACTTTTAATTGGACTTCAAATTAATAGCAAACTGTGCTATCTGCTATTTCTCTCACACACCACAAAGAACTAAACCAGATGAAACTCTCTGACCCACAGCATATAAATATTATCTCCGTCTAAGCACATTTGTTCTTAAAACTTTTCCAAAAGAAGGCATGGAAGAGAATCAGGAGAGCCATTGCTGTTGCCGTGTCTGGAGTCAGAAGTCACTTTGCTGTCATAACAATCTGGAGATCAAACACCTTCATGTATACGACGAACACTTTCAATTCTTTGTGACAAAAGACTTTAAAACAAAATTAAACAGAACTGACCTAAAACAGGGGAAGAGGGCAAAGGTGGGGCAGGAAGGCAGTTCTAACAACAGAAAACAAAGGAAACAGCTCAGCTCCTCTAACAATAATTGAGCAATTTTCCCTCAACCAGCTTTCTACCCCAGCTGCTATTTCTAATCCTCCCCGTGCAATCTGCCTCCTCAATTGTGCTGATAAACCTATTTGTATAACTGCGACGTAAATTGCATCGAGATGATTCCTTTCTAAACTACTTCCCCCCCAATTAATGTGATTCAGTCATTCAATTCTAAAACCAGATGCATCAGCACAACTGAAAGAACTGCGAACCACAGTTGCGACGTGGCAATAACTTCATAAACCAGTTTGTATCTGAAGTCAGTGCACAACTACCAGCTCTCAGAGAGAAGTTACTACGCTTTGCAGAAGGGAATAGAGATTATAAATACAAGAATATCAATTACAGAAAATATTATCAACTCAATGGTACAATCAGCTATTTTTAAAACTGGTGTGAGCATTTAAAGTTCTTGTAAATGAGGATAGTGGCATGGCATACTAAAATCCATCCTCTCCACAGAAGAGAAGAAAGAGGGTCCTGGAAAATAAGCCAAGAATGTAATGTTTGAGGAAGAAAGAAAAACGCAGAAAAGACTCCAAACAAGCAAAACAGCTCTCTGTAGAAGAATATTTAAAGAACTTGTGACCCAACAAAGTTTGAAATTAACCCTGCATTTAAAATTCCAGCTGATATTGATTTTGAGCTCAGACTATGGAAAGCTTATCTGTAAACATGTGGAACTAAAAGCTAAAAACGGTTCCATGTGTGGAGAAAGAATAAATAACATTTTTATACTGAAAACCAAGAAAGGGAATGATACCAATGACATGATTATTCTGTCTGATATATATGCCAGTTAATCCTGAAAGCAGCTAAAGCCATGGGGTGAGCATTTACCAAGGCCCTAGCATACTTTTATTCTCTCACCTAAGCTACAGCACCAGCATAATGGAAAGAACGTGTAACACTCTCATAAGCAGATGAAGGAGAAACAGAAACAGCTGTTCCATTCCCAAATATATAAATGTATTTATATTTATTTTACATACACACACTATATATAGTCTTGATTTTCCTGAGAAAGAGAAGTATATAAGCAGAATTCAAGTTCTCTTTGAAGAGTTTTCCAAAGTCAGCACATCTGGCATCTGTGAGGTCAGAGGATCCCAAATATGCCTACTTTTATATTATTCTCATGGCATTTTAGCGCTTTTATTCTCACATGATAATAGCATAGAGGCTCTAGCTTAGATCAACCCTTCACATGCCAGCCTCCGTATAGCACCTAGGCCTTATCTAGATTCAAGTCTAAAGTTGTGGTGCACCTGCGACACATTAGTGAACACTATACATTTGGGAAAACTAAACCAAAATTTACACTTAGATCTGTTTAAATATAGATCTAGCTAAAGCAATGGAGATGTTGGTCTCCAAGGCTGGAGGTGATTAAGCCCCAGAACTTGCCAGGCAGAATGAAACATTTGAGAGTTTCTTAATCTGTGTCTGTGGAAAGTTTCACAATTAACCTCAAAGTATCATCAACAGTGACTTAAATTAATTATAGTGTATGACACTGACATGACAGAGAGGAAAGATACCACACATTCTCTTCTTCCAGCTCAGCTCTGGGGCATTAACCTCTCACAGAGAAGAGGGGCAGCAGCAAGCTCATGGAGACTGCTCGTCTTAGACTGCTATACACTTATTGCAACGATAATGCAAAAATGGTCCCAACTTAAACCAAAGAAAATATACTGAATGCCTCAGATGATGGGTAGAAAACACTATCACCAAATCTCTGTTGTAAGTCTGAACTCTGGGCGTGGATGAAATTATACCTAATTGGATGAGATGTCTGCTATTCACTGACAAAGTCCACATCATTTCCTTTCGCGGCTTAGCACAGTTCCATGTTCTTCTCCAAAACTTTTCTGGACCTGCCTGTGTATTTTGCCCAGCAGAGCTGCTGGAAGACATAAATAGCAATGAGAAAACCCCCACAGAACTTAAGATGTCCTCCCCAGCAAGCAAATATACTCTGCAGAACAGTCAGAAACTTTGTTATTTTGGTCTCAAAGTCTTGCCTATCTGGCCAAAAAGCAGTTTCATTTCAACAGCAAGAGTAGACACAACATTCGAAGGAGATGAGGGCAGGAAAAAAAAAACCCAGATAATAAAATGGAGATATTCGCAACCTTTATTTCAACCCATGCACCAAGCTTTCCCTGCTTAGCTTGACAGTTTGTGCAAAGAAAGGCTCTTTAACTTCTCAAGGTGATTCAAGACAGCTAGAACTACAGCTTCTGCTCTAAACAGCCTTTGAAAAAGATGGAAATGGGAGAGAAGTTCCCTGGTAGCTGAAAAGACCCTCAGGAAAACTGATCCAACCAGGCTACAAGTTAGCCTCTTTACCTGCCATGTCCATAGCTGGTAGAAAGAACAAATGAGTGGCAAGTGGAAGATGAAAATTTCTCCTCTCTGCCTCAAAAGACTCAATTGAATTGTCACTTCTCATTTACGGGAGAATTGTTGCAGTGAACATGCTTTATTCTAAATAAAAGTAGACAACATAAACTATCTTCTTCACTATGGTTTTGGATGAGTATGACTGTGGCATTTATTTTTAACCTCTTGGCTTGAATAGGAAGCATCCAGAGACTTGCATATGCAACACTCAAGCAGCTTCATGCAAGATGGACAAACTCATTTCAGTGCACAAGGCGGCACCTCTGCTCACAAACAGAAGCAGGACCACCAAGCACAATGAGGACCACATCCACTAAGTGGATGTGATGATTTAGCAAATGGAATCGATGTCCGTGATTTTATCTGTAATTTCCAACCTCCTGCACTTCTTCATCACAACCTTTCCTGCATTTTTGAGTATTTTTATCTTTCCATACATTTACAGATTCATCTAACACTCTCTCACCTCCACCAGGACCCCTCCTTCACAGCAACACGCTGCAACTCCAGGCTTTCTGAGCAGCTCTGCACCATATGCATACAGCCCACGATCCGTGCTTGTGAGTCAGTGCTCATCCTCAGAGATGTCTGTTCTCAGCTCCTCATCCAGAAGGCCAAAGACCCTCAAGGCTCAGTTCACATGGGGAAAGGAGGTAGGGTTGTGGCTCAGAAACAGCATTAAACAGCCCGCAACCCTCAGATACTAACTCACCCCTGAGAAGACCCGACATGCCCAGCAATCACAATCCTGTATCTGTGATTCATGCAAGTATTCATTTAATAAATTATCTTTCAGAAAACAGAAACTTTTCAGTTACTAAGGGCACATTTCCCACAAGTATCAAATACCCCATGCAAGGAGGAAAGAAACCACATGCTCGCCGGTAGCTGTCTGACTGAACTTGCAGAGTATAAGTATAGCACAAGCTTGCAAGCTGTACCACATCCCCTCCAGATGCCCCATTAATGAAAGAGCAAACTGCCTGTAATCTCTCTCGCTTCAATGATGCCCAAGGGCTCCTCTACACCAGACACAGGTAAAAGCTTTTGCTCCCTTAGCTAAGCCAGGAGAGCAAGGCTGGTATAGCCCTCTGGTGGTATAAGCCACTTTCTCATTTCCCTTCCTCAGCAGACCTAAAGTAAGCCTGACAAAGCACTCTTCTGTTAACACAGTCACATCTATGCCAGGTTTTCCCAACACGGGTTGACAGACTCTGAGGTCTGACTTTTCCTGTACTCCTAACTATGAGCAACACTGAAAGATTTTGTAATGCAGACCTAGCTCAAAGCTCAACTGCATATGCAGTAAGATTTGTATTATAATTGTGCATGTAAACTTAGGCAAATTGGGAAACTACAAACCAATTACTTCAATATGGCTGGTATCACAGTATTTTCTTTGCCAAAGACATCTTTTAGAAGGAATTATTACCTCTCCCCAAATCACTTCTCTTTAACTTATTTACATACCATCTTGGATTGTTCTCAACCATGCAAATGAGGCTTTATTAACTTACCCGAAATTTAGTCTCCTCAAGTGCAATAAGCTAATCCTCTACTGAAAGACTACAGAGAAATTTTCATAAATGCAGTGGCAATATAGTTGTATTGTTATGTTTATGAGCACAATATATAAATTTACAGCTCCACAGCGCAAAGTATGCTCAGAACTGTCATTAAACCACTTGCAGACAATTCTCATGATCAGGATACTTAAAACTGGGTTTCAGCCAAGATGGACAATTTTTCATGGCTACAAAAAGCTAAATGAATGTACAATGAATTTAATGCTTGGTATCAAGAGCGGTATATAATTTTTAATTATAAAACACCAACAAACCTATTCGACTCCTTTCTTAAACACAGGCTAACAATTTTGCCTTGAATCTATGTAATAATTTCTGTACCCATTAATCAATCTGTTTATAGACCAATTAGATATTCATTGAATTGCAAATCGGGGGAAACAAGTTATTTAATCTACTATGTAATAACGAACAACTTCACGTTAATTTGACACTTACTGAAGATATGCAAAATACTGAAGTTATGTGCACTCAATGTCCCTTTCCAGTGAAAGTTTCAAGCAGCACATAAGCTTGATCTAGGCCCACCATTTTTTGGCAGCTAAATACCTGACTGAAAGGTCTGCTGGAAGCCCCTTATATGGAACAGATGCTGATACAGCCATCATTTCAAAGCAGTGTGAATTCAGAGCTGAGCTCTGCTTTGCCCTCGAGGACCAAGACTAACAACGTGAATTCTGGTGCATTAGCACAGTGCTGCAGGGAACAGCGCTGGGAGCTGCAGTGCCTGGGAGGTAGCCGCTGGGAGATGCAGCTAGGGCCACCCAGCCCTGAGCTCCCCAGGGCCAGCCACTGCTCCTCACGGTGTTTCTGTTCAGCAGGTCTACAGCACTTGTTTCTAGGACACAACATCTTCTGCCTGCTCTTTTATTTATTGCTTTGATTAAACTAATTTGAAAGAGGAAGATGAAGTCTAAAACAGTGCCACTGCAAGGCTTCCTGATTAATTTTCAAGCAGGATTCGAGTATGAAAAGAGATGGGAGGTCATTTGTAAAATTGAGGGTGGGTGTCTATGTCTACAGTAACAAACTCTGCTGAACTTAAATGTGTCATTTAAGGCTGAAAACCCTGAAGAGTTGGTTTCGTTACTGAGACCGAAGAACAGTTTGGGTTGGAAGGGACCTAAAAATCATCTAGTGTACATCTACCTAGCATCTAGCATCACATCCGTTCTATGTAATACACTGGGAAGTAAACATGCAGACCAAAGTATCTACTTCCATGAAACCACCATCTCCAGTTTAAGCTCAAGACATATCTGCATCCTCATCTGCTTCACATCATGCCCCTGGTGACACCTCTGCAATTACAACGAAGCCATGGGGGCTGCACAGGGTGGAGCCCATTGCAGCTCAGGAGAAGCCTATGACTGACTCAGGCATGCCGTGATTGCAGGAGTGCTGTAACAAAGCCAGGCTGCCTCATCCTCCTATGCCTTCTCTTGTGAGGGGCTCTGCCCCATAGCAATCATACCTCTAATTGTCACCTCCGGAGAGAAGCATCACCCCTCCTTAACTCCTTTCTTCTCCCTTCACCATCTAAACAAACACACATTTTGGTGCATTTACTCAATAAAGCAATCTCAAGATGGAACATTCAAGCTTTTGTATGACTGTGTTGAGCCGAGTAAAAATAATAAAATCAAAAAGCAATTAGAGAGAAGTCCTCAACAATTGCAGCAAGTATTTACAGCTCCAGTTACACAGCAAGCACAAATCCATAGAGCAAGGCTACAAAGTTCTGAACAATCATTGCAAGAGCCAACCAAGTTAGTACTATTTAGGAAACTGCTCATGTGAACTATTGAACTATCTCAGCAATCTTTTAAAGTCAAAGTAACCAGGGAAAGCATCACATATAAAGCATTCAGCAAAGTGCAAGATAAACCTGAGACTGCTATGCCTTGTACTGTCTGGCAACTAAACTGGCATCTGGAAAGTACAGCAACACTTCTCATTTATGAAAACTTACATTTGCCAAATAGTAACAAACAAGTTTTCAATAATACATAAGAAGTTTACTTCAAATATATTGCTAAGAAATCCATACATTTACTTGAACTGCTTTTAATACTACAGTGGAGGACTTTAAATGAATGTTTAAATGAACAAGAACTGATACGCAACAAAAATGTACATGACGATACACTTCATATAATGTTATGTTTTGGCAAGAGCAAGTGCATTATTACTTCTTCAACAAATGTCTTGCTCAGTCAAGCAGAAGTAGCTCCCATGTGGGAGAGCAAAGACTATTATGTTACATGGCTTTACTGGAGATAATTCTTTACTAAACCAATCAGACCACATAATAACAGCATTCTAACACCAACTACAGGCCCTTGGAGACCAGTTTGTGTGTGGCCTAGATTTCATAGGCTTCTTTACAACAGATGTGTTGGATGAGGGTAGTGTTACTTCATATATTAACTTCTGTGTTCCTTAGGTAAAACAGCAGTATTAGTTTAAGTTCTCCCTCTTACATGTTCCTCTTACAGAAAGCATGTGCTTTCTGCAAGCAGATGATAAATCTGAATTCAAATAATCCATTGCAGTTACAAGTCATCAGTTTCTAAACCTCACTAGAAGTACTGATGATCTCTCAGAGACACATCGACATGTTTTCAGCTCACACACAAGAATACCCAGCTGTATGTTTAAAATGCCTGGCTACAAACAGCTGTACAGCTAAGTCCAAAAATTATCTGAAAGAGCAACAAGTTACATATCTATTAGTTTTCCTTTGTTCTATAATGACCCTCTGGTACAGAAACCGCATTTTCATAGGACCATAAATGAAAACAAGAATCCTAAAAGCTCTCCTCTCTGTTGGATGCTAAAAACCCCCATTACTTGAAAAGCACCAGTTCAGGATTAAGCAGGAAATAATCAGCTTTATGCCAAAGGAAGGACCTCGCCCTGCACCTTTTTATTTATAAAACACAGAATTGATGGAAAGCTATTTCCTAAATCTGCTCCGTGGTAAACTTATTGCTCCATCCAAAACAGGAAGGGTGAAGTTTTATCTACAAAAAACTCTGTCTGCGGTAATTCTGTTGTTAAAAATGCTTTAATAGCTTTCAGTTATGTCCACTGATCACAAAGGAAAGCGATATTCATTTAAGCTTCATCAGAATGGGCTGTGTGTTAACAGCAACAATTACATGATAAACAAACTTCCTTGTACAGAAAGTACAGTAGTTTTAAAACCACATATATGGACTGTGCTGCAGTCAAGATCAGCAATGATGCATGTGCTTTTACCAGAAAGTCACTTGTGGTGATCAAGTTTTCCCTGAACAAAAGTCTTCACACTTTCAATTTCAACAGATATCTTCAGCTATGAATACTCTCAGATTCAACATTCTACACTGAGGGCTCAGTTTCGTTAATGGGCAAGACAGAGTTTTACCCTGAAGTGTGGATCACTCGATCACCTGCATTTTCTTCAATGGCACAATATAAACAAGCAGCTAGAGAAAACAAAACAAAACAAATCTTCCTTTCCCAATTGAGAGCAACCCCCAGCAGATCAGTTGCACAATTAACTGGTGGCAGCATTGTTATAATAAACTCAAAGCTAGCGGATTGATGAGTTAAAGAACCATCCTTTAAACAAGAAGACTTTCTCACCATCACTGCTTAAAGAGCAACTTCTTTCTGTTTTTCTTCTTTAATGGTTCAAAAAAAGTCAAAGGTTTTTTTTATCACATGTGCAGCATAAGGAACACACCACACAAAATAAGTAAACTACTGTAATGGACTACTTCTCAGAAAGGAAAAGCAACAGCTGCAAGAAGAAAAAACAATTACTTCGATTACCAAGGTTTTATTACTTGGGTTATGTTAAAACTTAAGGTTTCTGAAAGGTTAGAATTACTTCACACGTTATACTAGCCTCGCAAATTAGTTTTATTAGTGCATCAGCAATGGATCAGATTTTTTTCATGTCCAAGTCATGGTCCTGTCTCTACCCTCTAAGCAGTCACTCTCATCATTTACTTTAAGTACTTCTTTGATTTTATATTTAAAATGAAAGAAAAAGCAAATTAAGGCCATGTTTTTCAAGAATTCTATAAGTTCTCCCTAGCTTGTGGATGGGTATCTTTTTCCACATGCAGCTGCGATGGCTGAAAATGCTATTCCCCCTTCCCAGCTGTCATCATCTCCATGCCAGAAACCCTCACCCACTTGTTTGTGCAAGCCAGCAACATATAGGACTACTCCTAAACTTCATTTTTAGGCACAATCAGCATAATTAGGTCACACATTAGCACATCAGTTGGGCTGCAGGGAGCAATCACCTATTCTGGGTGAGAAGGTGACAAGAAACTGTGGATAACCTCCAAAAAAGGACATTTATCTACAGCTTACTAATGTGTCCAGTCTCTCTGAACTCATCTGGGACCACTCTCGGAACTGCTACCTAACCCAGGCAGGCAAAACACACAGGATCTGTGCTTTCTGTATCTTCAGTCAAATACAAAATGTATAAAGAAACAGAACATAAAGCTAACACAATGGCTGGAGCTGGAATAGGTCAGAAAAGCCGTATTATGAAGTTTCATTTCTTACTGAAAATATATTCATTCCTTCTGTATTTTTAACATTTAACACCCAAACCATCTCTCGTTCTGAATCTGTTCCCACAATTCTAGCTATTTCCATTTCAATTTGGGAGCAGAAATCTGATCCAAAATTGGTAAAAAAAGAAAGCCTGTCTGTCCCCAAAGAGAAAGCCACAAGGAGTAGGGCTTGTCTGTCATGGTTAGTAAATCAAATGTCTTAGGGCAATGATTGCCAATTGTGGTTCCAAGAGAAAGCAGCAGGAGTTCTGCGTTGATTCAGTGGATATACCACTAACTGTATCCCACAGTACTTGGAATTAATTATTCAGTAAGTCTGGGTTACAGCTCATAAGTAATATTACAGAATCACAGTGTTTACCTGGTTCAAAAAAGCTTGGGAGTCACTGTTGTTTTCAACTGTGAACTATTTTTCCCTATAATAAACAAGTCTGTTTTGCATTTAAAAAGATCTTCTAAGACTAAAGACACTGGCTTTCTATGTCTTCGTTACAAGTCTTTATTAATGAGATAGTTAAGCAACACTGCAGCGTTTCAGCAGAAACCTATCAAACTCATTAAAGGAATGTCTGCCCTACTCACTGCAGTGTCACTGAACATTCTCCAGAAGTTGTCTGATGGGGTGAACTGACAGAGGACAGATTTGGAACAAACTTGGCAAGCTAAGTGAACACACTCATGACTTTTTGAAGTGTTTGCTTGTCTTCACTTTCTGGCATCCACTGAAAAGCTTTGATTCTTTTTGAGTCTGGCTTCAGTCTGTCCTTATAAAAAGTATTATGACCATTATAAGAAAACTGAGATCATCAAATACTGTTGGAGGGGGGCAGGGGTTTTGAAAGCTTTAGCTCTGTATTCTTCAGATATCTTAGAGCAGCTTTATGTGAACCATGACTTACACAAATCGTGCTACCAGCATGATGTAACAAATCACAGAATCACACAATAGTTAGAGTTGGAAAGGACTTTAAGATGATCTAGTTCCAACTCCCCTGCCATGGGCAGGGACATCTCACACTAAACCATGCCACCCAAGGCTCTGTCCAGACTGCCCTTGAGAGCTGCCTGGGATAGAGCATTTACTTCTTCAGGCAACCCATTCCAGTGCCTCACCAACCTCACAGTAAGTCCTTACATCTAACCTGAACTTCCCCTGTTATAATTTAAACCAATTACCCCTTGTCTTACTGCTAGTCCCTCATGATGAGTTCCTCCCCAGCATCCCTATAGGCTCCTTTCAGATATTGGAAGGCTGCTATGAGGTCTTCACGCAGCCTTCTCTTCTCCAGGCTGAACAGCCCCAACTTTATCACCCTATCTTCATAGGGGAGGTGCTCCAGTCCCCTGATCGTCCTAGTGGCCCTCCTCTGGACTTGTTCCAACAGTTCCATGTCCTTTTATGTTGAGGACACCAGAACTGCACAGAGTGCTCCAAGTGGGGTCTTAAGAGAGCAAAGTAGAGGGGCAGGACAGAATCATAGAATGGTTTAGGTTGGAAAGGACCTTAAGATCATCTAGTTCCAACCCCCCTGCCATGGTCAGGGACATCTCGCACTAAACCATGTTATCCAAGACTTCATCCAATCTGGTCTTGAACACTGCCAGAGATGGAACATTCACAGCTTCTTTGGGCAACCCATTCCAGTGCCTCACCACCTCCTTCAGCTGCCGGTCACGCTTCTTTTGATGCAGCCCAGTATACCAAGAGATATTTCTAGTAATGAGGAGATAAAACTTAGAATCATAGAATCATAGAATCATTTAGGTTGAAAAAAAGCCTTCAAGATCACCGAGTCCAGCTGTTACCCTAGAATGACCACAATAGACTGCCACATCTACATGTCTTAAATACCTCCAAGGATGGTGACTCAATCACTTCTCTGGACAGCCTGTTCCAGTGACTGACAACCCTTTCAGTGAAGTAAACCTGCTATCCAATCAAAACCTCCCTTGGTGCAACTTAAGGCCATTTCCTTTTGTCATTTGCTACTTGGAAGAAGAGACTGACACCCACCTTAGTACAGCCTCCTTTCACATAGCTGTAAATGAGCAACAAGGTCTCCTCAGAGCCTTCTTTACTCCTGACTGAACAGCCTCAGGTCCCCCCACGTCCCTCCATCAGACTTGTGCTCTAGACACTTCACCAGCTTCTCTGGACCTGCTTCAGTATCTCAATGTCTTCTTGCAGTGAGGCCCCAAACTAAACATGGTATTTGAGGTGTTGCCTCACCAGTGCCAAGTACAAGGGGATGATCACTTCCCTAGTCCTGCTTCCTATGCTATTTCTGATGCAAGGATACTAGAGGTCTAGATCAAGTCCTCTTGGATTTTATGAAATATCTTATTCACACTGTCAACCAGAGAGGACGATTATGGTACCAGTATTTATTTACTAGTAACAATAGTAAAGCATCATGTAAATTAACAAGTCAATGAAGAAAATATAGCTAGAACATATTAATGGCTGCCCAGCAATTCTGTCAATGTCCTGTAGTTAAAGATTTGTTGAGTATCACCAGCAGCATAATGAATTGTGGTCACTTCAGAGATACAGCAAGTTCTGCCTCTGGCCAACACTCCAGTGTGTAGAACTTCACCCTGGCAAATCACACTGACAATTAAAGATACGGAGGAGTTGAATCTTCCACTAAACTACTCTAAGATTTTAAATTACCACCAACAGCTTGATAACTTGAAGATATCCTCAAATGTATAATTAGGATATCTGTTAATATCTTCAAACATACCTTGCCACGTTAATCTTACACTTAGGCATACACAGGCTATAGGCTATTGTGTAAATGGCTAAAATAATTCACTTTAGGGCAGACACCAAACCAATAATTTCAAGTCAGGTAAAATTCAGTAAAAGAATAAGCTAATAAGGAGGTAATACAAAAGATCTAAAGTAGATAATGAAACTGGAAACCACAGAACTACATATGAATGTATTTATTGAATAAAATGTACTGTTACAATATAAATAAACATTTTTATGCTATATCTCTGAGCAGAATAATAGCTGTTGCTGATAAAGTCTACAGATGCTGGATTGATACGGTGTGTTTTGGATAAGAACAGCATGGAAAGAGAGCAGTGAAGTCTCTTTTGATAAGCAGAACTAAACAGTTTACTGCCTAAGATAAAAATAGGTTGCTAAAGGTCAAACACTAATGCAAGAGCCAAAAGAAACAGTACCATGTCATTTACCTTTTAACCTTACTTCATAGAAGATTACCATGTGCTCTCAAAGATACAGAATAGACAAGGGTTATTCGTACAAACACATCCTGAAAAGACATTCCTCCCTTCATGCAGCCTTCCAGAACCGTATTATTTTAACCAAACAGCTCATGCTAATAAATATCTGGCTGAACTACACTGTCTGGAAAGAGAATTAAATGAGGCAAAAAAGATTTTAATTACTTAGAATACAGCAAGCCAAATTAAATACGATAGAAAAACCCCAAACTAAACCACAATTAAAATGAGTGACATTTTCTCATTTCAGTTAGAAATTCCAGCAGGCTTTCTGGGGAAGGGGGAGGGTGCTGTTTTGTTTTGTTTTAAAACACATAAGGGTATACACATTGCAAAATTTCTGTTTTCAAATGAGTAGGTAGGACGTCTTGCTATTTCCAGGATTAGTATCCACAAATAATTGATTCATAGAATCATAGAATAGTTAGGGTTGGAAAGGACCTTAAGATCATCTAGTTCCAACCCCCCTGCCATGGGC
>JASSUY010035765.1:38761-49441 GCA_032466535.1 Forpus xanthops
TCCAGGCTGAACAGCCCCAATTTTCTCATCCTATCTTCATACGGGAGGTGCTCCAGCCCCCTGATCATCCTCATACACTCTAAACAAAGGATTATTTCATTTATTTATTTCAGAGAACCATGGACTGGGTAGAATGAGAACAGTGACTGCTTCATTAAAAAAAGAAAAAGAGAAAAAGTTGCCTTCTGCAGAGTAAGTCAGTAGCTTACACTGATCCTCTTAAGGAAGTAAGTACAACTGACACTTTTCATTTCTTGGCTGCAATTCACTGAAGTCAGATCTTAGAACTATTGCTTAGTATTAATATAGAATTGACTACTGACTCCATCTTACATCAAGTTAGCATTAATCTCTCTTTCGCTTGTTCATATTTCCTCTTTATTCTCTTTAGTTCTCCATTGCTCAGCAAACTACACAGTGGGCAAAGCCAAATGGCTCTGCTCCAAAGACCCTGCAGTTGGGCAGTATGCACATAATAAAGCAACCACTACCACCTCTGACTACCTCCACTTCTGCCACCAAGATTTTATCCGAGTCCTCCCCATTCTCTTGGCAAGTCTTCGCTCAAGCTCTCACATAGCCTAGCTCTCTGAAAAATCAGAAATTCATTAAAAAATATCAGTTGAATTATGTGAGCACCTTGTGACATAAATGCATTGACATTTCATGCATTTCAATCAAGCATGATAACACAGGCAAAAGGCCTGTTTCACAACTAGATAGAAACATCATTGAAAGAACAAAACCACTGTCCACTGTATACATTATGCACATGTGCACATGCACACACTTCAGCACAGTTCAGAGTTTGAATACATGCATGATACAGCAGCTTTAAGGAATACAGTAAAAAGCTGCTTACTTACCAGTTACACATGCATACTGAGCAATTTGTCTCGAAATAAACTGCAAGGATACCTATGAAAGCTTGTATCCCTGTATGCATAAAACCTTACCTGAGCCTAGACATTGCATATTCATATTCAGTTAACATGCTAAATGACCTTGCCGCTTTTAAAATCTCATAGTTGATCCACAACAGACAAGAACAAGCTCAGTACCTTATCCCTAAGAGTTCTCTGTATATCCTAATATAACTCTTCAATCTTAATATAACTCTTCAGTAATACGCAAATATATTTAAGAATTCTTAGTCTTACAGTACAGAAACAGTCAAACAGCAACAATTTGAAGAGAAGCTGAATCCTGAGATAAAGAAATAAGACATGAGCCATGTTACTATAAAGGTACTAGACTTTCAAATTATGTCCAGCATATTTTTTTAACAAAAGCTTTAAAAGTGACCAGTTTGGTCCATACGCAGTATAAGGAGAGGATTGTGCTGCCAAGCAGAGGTTACATTCTTGAAAGTCCCCAATGTATAGCACAGGTCTAAGACAAGTAAGGAATTACCTTACCTTTCCACTGCACTGTCAGAAATACACACATGCAAAAATTGTTTCATTAACAGAAAAATGTATCTGGGTCAATATAAATGAATAAGGAGGGAATAATTTCTACAGTAGGTGAGATACTTCTCTTCAGAATCACTGCTCTGGCTGCTTATTTTGACATGAGTAACACCTACACAAATTAAAATGCTCCAGAGCCAACTCATTATAACGATACATGCTTTTCTTGGTCGCAAAAAGCCCATCCTGTTTTAAATTGAAAGGAACGCTCCTAAACCATCTTCTTTGATAGCTTATCTGGGCCATAGGAGATCACATAATTACTTTAAACTCGAGATTTTTTTGACCATCCCCATTCCCCAAACACTAGCTGACAAATGATGTAGAAAATTCACACACCAAGAATGCAAATTGTATTTAACTGATTTTTTAAAAGTCTGTCTTACCAAATTACATATAAATTTGCAATTTTAGATGAATCATATCTGGATTAGGTATGTTAACGACTCAATACGACAACCATTTTACTGTAATTTACTAGTGTACAGATGATAATTGTCACATTTGGAACAGAGATGTAATTCCTCATCCAAAAGGAGACTGCAAGAATAACAAGGCCAATAATTCTGTTGTATGTATTATTAAACATTTCACTCTGTTCTTAAAAGCACCAATCACTTATATATAGGCTTAAGAAACCAATAGCCTGAATCAAATCAAGGGTGAGTCAGAGAGCTCTCAAAAGCACTCAGGTATCCTATTACTAGAAAATCAAAGAGAAAAAAAAGCATTAACTGACCTTAGCAAAACAGGAAACAGAATCTGAGAGCTTATCTTTCTTCTGATTTTAGCAAAAACATAGTTGCAAGAAAACATCCTTCAATAGCAACATAAGGGAAATTATACAGTAAACTGAAGTTATGCCTAAGAGTAGAGTTGAGAAAAAAAATTTGAAAATATGAGAAGTATTTAAAAATAAATCAGGGTATTTTTGAGTTATGGCTAGACCTACTTGGGTAAGAAGACTAATAATTTAATTAAAAACTTATCTTTATATTAAGAAATTACTCACATTGGTTTTATTTGTAGTTGATGAGAAACAGTAAACTGAACCAAATGGACAACCGATCAGCAGTGACTGACATGTGTATCAACTACTTCAGTAAGTGAATTCAGGTACTTGATGCAGGAACACTGCATTTCCTGTCGTACCATTGTGCAGACGCCTCAAGGGCATCCAGAGGGGAAGACACCAAGGTGGAAACACCTGACTGCTCTCCACTTGTTTCTGGCACCAGAAATAGCAACCAGTTTTCTTGCATGATGTAGCGTCTCCACCCTCCAGCCAGGGAGAAACTCCACTGCATTTGCCCATGGGCTTTAGAGCTTCTGTGGAATTAATTCCCATCTCCACCCATGTTCCTCTTGATCCCCATCTCATTCTTTTCCCCACCCTCTTGGCTGCAATTCCTGATCTTGGCACAAATCATCCCTTTTTTTTTTTTTTTTTTCAACTGCAAATCCAGTCCCACCCTTGTTTCTTGCTTCCCACACTCGCAATTCCCAACCTTCCCTCTCCTGTCACCACAAATACTTTCATCTCTTCCAGATTTCCTCCACCCTCCAATTCAGAGGTCACCTCGTTCCTCAGCTAAACATAGACCCATTCCATGATCATTCCTGCGTGATGTCTGATGAGATGCAATCATATTATGGTATTTCTCCACTGCAGCTCATACAGTTCCTGCTACTGCCTGTTTTCATAATACTTGTTAACAATCACCCTGGTTTAAGCCCCAACTGAATTTAGCTGAAACCTGACAATAGAGTCAAAAGATGCACAGCACAGATACTGTCTGATTGCATAAGCTAGTTTCTCCAGGAAGCCAAGTTAAAGAAGAAGTAAGAAAATGGGCAAATTTCCAGGTGAAGATGATCACTGAAAGGATTGTGTCAGCATACCCTAATCTATTTCTGATTTTGGTTTAAAAATGCTTATGCAGAGATTTTTTTTATTTAGGTAGCACATGACCAAAGAAGTTAACACATAAATTATCTTCTATACTAAGATTGTGCTTGTGGAGTGTAATTATGGTCACGCAAGTGCACACTGTATGCACATATGTACAGAATTCCATGTTGTAATGAAACCAAGTATTTAAGCTATCTGGAGAGCAGGAGGGGGGAAAGATCATTAGCAAGCCAATTAAACCATGGTGAAACAGTATCACATCCATCTATTAAAGGTTCTTCGTGTCATTCACAGCAATACTCAAAGTTCAATAATTCAGAAAATTAACACATAAACAGTCCTTCTCAAGAAGCTTAAGAACCTAAAGAACCAGGAACAACATGACCCACTTGTTTTTGTCAGTATTCAACTTCTGTGATTTGGTAAGTCTGGATATAAGACTCTATTAGTCTTTCAAAGTGAAAGTGCCAAGGTAAGAGAGGCACGCTACAACCTTTATCCCGTAGGGAATCCTGACCCTTGCTTTTCTGCCATATTTTGTGAAGCATGCCATTGTGATACCCGTACTAGTATACGTCTAGACAACCACTGAGGACTGAAAGGCACAACATCAATGCAAATAAGAGTCAAACAAAACAGAAAAGTGATCCTTGTGGGTTGGTGACAAATGATCATGTGCATTAGTCATTTACACATCAAGATAAAAATCTAATGTTTTTATAATCTTAACTTACAGAAGAAGCACATGCATAAGCAATTTATGCAACAAAAGATTTTATCATGGTTTAAGCCAAGCCGTAAATCTGCCACGATGTCGTTAGCTCACACCCCCAACCCAACCCCCTCCCCCCGGCTCCTGGAGGGATGGGAAGGAGAATTGAAAGAATGTAACTCCCATGGGTTGAGATAAGAACAGTCCAGTAACTGAAGTATAACACAAACCACTGCTGCTGCCACCAATAATAATAATGATAAAGGAAATAACAAGGGAAGGGAATACAACCGCTCACCACCCGCTGACCAATACCCAGCCCAACACAGCAGTGACCTAACTCTTCTGAGTAACTGCCTCCTGTTTATATACAGGCTGTGGTATGGAATACCTCCTTTGGTCAGTTTGGGTCAGGTGTCCTGTCGCTGCTTCCTCCCGGCTTCTCCTCCTCCCTGGCAGATCATGAGACTCAAAATCCTTGGTCAGAGTGAACATTACTGAGCGGAAACTAAAGCCATCGGTGTTATCAGCACTGTTCCCAGGCCGAAAGTCAAAACCACAGCACTGCACCAGCTACTCAGAAGGAGAAAAATGACTACTACTGCTGAAGAAGATTACCTTATATTTTAAATGTCAGAGCAAATTAATACTTTCTATGCCAAGCTTTTAAGACACAAACCTACATAAATGCTATATGCACTCAAAATAATTTGAGCAAATCCCATGTAACAGTCCTCTGTAAACTGTAGCTTTTTAATTTCAAATTATTTCTTTGCTTCCCAAATGCTATCAATTACTGGCTGTCAAAGCACTATTGTTCACAGAAAAGAACAAGCTATTAAAAACAAGTGTAGCCTACCCATCTTAAAAACATACTGAGTTTAACTTGCTCAGTGAAACAACTCCCAAAAGAAAGAAGACATTAGGCTAGGTACTGAGATACAGAATATAAAGTAAGAACCAGATGACAAATGCAACCTCTCAACAAAGCATCTTTGGTCACAGATGATCCCATACTTATATAAGAATCAGTATTGCATACAAATCGGATTACAAATGGATTAGAGGATTAAACTACATGCACCAGCGAAACAACCATCTACAAAGCCACTTCCTGTTATATTAAGATCAACCCAACAGTCTGAAAATGATACATGAAAAAACATAAAATCCATAAAATTGTAAATTCACACTTCAGCAGGTTTTCCCTACCTGCAGGTTGTCAGTGTGATACTCTTCTGTCACTGTCTACTCCAACCTCCTGAAAGCTTTTACCAGTGCATGAGCTTCCACACTAAACATTAAGTCCCTCCTGTCACCTACCTTCCTGCCACTACAGTTCATTTTCCACTTACCAGGGGTTTTTACATGTTCGCTCAGTTACCACCTTCCCATCACCACATATGGTTTTACAAAATCTTTATGACACTGTTCTCTGTTTGCCCTACACACATCCTGCTTTAAGCACCACTCGGATTCCTGTTTCAAGTC
Source organism: Forpus xanthops (assembly GCA_032466535.1). Lineage (NCBI taxonomy): Eukaryota > Metazoa > Chordata > Aves > Psittaciformes > Psittacidae > Forpus > Forpus xanthops. The sequence continues at coordinate 44,349 of JASSUY010035765.1, forward strand.
TTTCAGAAGATCAACGCTCAGATAATATTCGGAATACTGACAGAACTGATGTGAAATAATTGCTGGGGGGAATAGACTGTAGCCTTTCGAGCTAGGACTATTTCTGAGGCAATTTAAATTTCTAGATCTAATTATTAGGTATATTATTATTAGGACTGATCCTATTCTCATTCTGCTTCGATCCAGGAAGCAGCAGGTTACCCCAGTATGAATGCTGAAACAGTACTCAGAAATTCAAGATACTCTGTTCAAGAGACAAGTTATAAGAAAGAAAAAGATTAAAAGGTTAAAACTTTAAGTGACAATGCACTGTGCCAGCTAAGAGAATTTTATCTTCCAACCTTAAAACAGTTAAAATCCAAAAATCAAACAACACTGGTAAAACCACCTCTCAAGTCCACCAATGCATTCTGTTATAGCAAGAATTAGCTGGAGACAGAGCTGGAGAGGTGGCTCTCTTTATCCTCTAAATCAAATTCAAGTTATTAAAACCACCACAACCAAAACCCCACCACAAACAACAAAACCACACACACAATAAGCCTCACTCCCACAGAAACTACTGCCTTTATCAAGACTCAGGCAATTCATCATTTCTGGTTTTGTCCTTCAGCTTTCTCAGGAGGTTTGCCATTGTCAGTTCCGCTTATCCTTCCAAGCATCTCTGCTTCTGACAGTTCTTTCAGTAGGCAAATTCTCATAATTAGTTCCTAATTATATATCAAGGCCCATATATTTCTAGAGTTTTTCTCTTTGTAATGCCTCTTCCAATCCTGTTGACATTCATCATCTCTTGAAACTGATCTTTCTTCTTGCTAGCCCACTCAATGTTATAGCTTCCAAGTCTTCTTTCATCCTGTTGTTAAGTTCTTTTGGTTTCTCACAAGACCAAGAAATTATAAATCAAACAATCACTGCTAGCTGTTGATTGAAAAAATACTATTTAACAGACAGCTCCTTAGATCTCTACTTTCTCTGATCAAGAAGTGGATTTTTGTCTTTCAGATTTGAAGAGGTGGGCACGGAAACAGATACAACCTTCTTTCACATCTTCTTTGGTTTCAACTAAGTCACCAGTTTGACCAAGTACCTAACTACTAACCCTCTCTCCTTTAAGTCTTCCAGAGATCTGCCATAAAATTATAATATTTATAAACAATACCCTTTAAGACTGTCTCTAAGCAAACAGCCCTCTGCGATCTTGCAATTTGCAGCACTGCTTGATAACATAAATGTAACACCACAATATCAAAAACTGGATCAAAGGCTACCTTTGTCAAAAGATTGAGTCCCCAGCATTCACAAACTTCAACAGAATGTGCTCAGCACAGGCCTAGAAAAGTTTACATTAAAAACATACAGCAGAATAAATTGCCAGACACAAAATCTTCCATAGAAAGGCAATGATAGAAATCTAAAGGTGAATTCTACCTAAAGCATTCAAAACTCTCTAATACCCAACTGTTACTGGATACATACATACATTTCTTGTGTGCTCCTAAAATATTGCCCTACGAGCCCTGTGAGCATTGCATATTAAATAGCAGTTTTTATCAGCTTTCCAATGAAAAAAGCTGCTGGCAAAAAGCTGAAATATGGTAATGCACTTCCTTATTAAACCATACCTTCGGGTGCTGAAGTAAAATAAGTTGCACTGCTTTTGCATATGCAGCTTGTAATTATGAACACTGTAGCGCACACCAAATAACCCATTAATGTCCATGGAAAGGCAAGAGAACACAGATAAACAAATGTAAAGTGAAGGACTGCAACTTCGAAAGCATGGTGATCCAAACATATGGAAAGGAAAGTAGCCAAAGTTTTCACATCCTTTTACAAATATCCTGCTTTAAATTAATGTATCTGTAAGGAGAATTAGCAATGCTGTGAAGATACCAACCAAAAGCTTCTATGTTTTCCATCTCGCAGTTTCATAAACATGAAAACGCAGATTTCTAACAAACAGCTTAGCATTAGAAAAATAAAAGATCCCAGCCAAAAAATACTTAAGTGTACTGTAACAATGCAAATAAATGTAGCAGCTTAACTGATTTGATTTTGCAATGGTAAAAAATAAGGTCTAGAATTAATAAAGATTATAGAAAAATCAGCAAGTCAGAATTAATATGGAAGAAAAAGTGCTTAAGAATGTGTAAAAAGTAAAAAATGACTTGTATATAAGGAGAGGGGTACTGATACAAGGAAACTAATAAACCACAAAAGGATCAAACAAGATCATAGGCAGATGGTACCATTAAGTAAAGGAATCATCATCAATTTTTCTGAGAAACCTAAGGCAAAATACCAAAACCTGAGACAAATGTTTTCTCAATTAGAAAAAAATTAACACAATTACATCTTACTTTTAAATAAAAAAAGCCTCAGCTCAGAGGAGGCATGATACATACCACGCTACCAACCAAATTAGCCTGATGATGATGATGAGTCTATTATTAAGCCCTTGCTACTGTGTATTAAGTACACAAAGTCTGAAGGAGAACAGAAAAGCTAGGAGGCAAGCAGATTCTACAGCTTCCCCATCTTTACTCTCATCTGGCCAGTTACTCTTGTCTGGTCTCCTCCTGTCAGAAATAAAGCATGTCTGACCTCATCCATAATCAGAAATAATCCTTTAATGTGTGTTCTACCTACTGTTCCAGTTCCTTCAGCATCATTTAACTTACCTCTTAACTCATATTTTAATTAGGGGATTTTTTTCTAACCTAGACAATTTTGCCTGAAATGAGCTACCAATAAGCTAACCTAAGGAACAGTAACCTGATTCCCTGGCTCAGCTGAAGTCAAAAGAAAAAATACACCCAAGGCCAGCTTTGACAGCCTCCTTCACTCCTACCTGGATTCCCATTAGCACAGTTTATTCAGTTACTTATTTTCCTACAACTGCTAAACCTTAGATGTTTAATCTAACATTAATATCCAGAATTTGTAAAGTTAGCAATGGACACAGAGGGGGCTAGGAGCAGGGAAGAAGGCATGCAGTATACTTCTATACATTATAGAAAGCATAAATATCATGAGAGAAGAGTCTTATCTCTTTATGATCTGATATTAAACTCAAAAAATATTAACTAGGTAAAGTTTCACTGTGTGAGTTGTCAGCCTTCTCTCCGAGCAGCACCTCCAGAGAACAGTCTTATTAAAAAGTGTTAAATACACAAAGACAGTTATTGCTATGTAGATGTTGCCAGAACAAAAGATCTGAGAACAGAGCTTTACAGAGCTTGAGAACAAGAAACAGTTCTTCTGAAACTACACATAGTGAAACTGCTAATACCTAGCTGCTTTTCTTACTTAACTGCTACACCAAAGACTTAAGTAATTTACTTAAAAAAGGAATTAGCAGATCTGGAAACAGAATCTGGACAGACCGCTCACCCAGCCACACACCCATTTTTCCTTCTTCCTCTGTACCATACCCATGAAGTGTCAAATGCAAGCTTTAGAAAAATCTGTGGTTTTCAGCATCTTCCACAGGAAGGCTGTCCGATTAGGGTAACAGTTCATTAATACCACTGAGGCCTGTTAGCAGGTAATATTGACAAAGTCAAGCAAACAAGCAATTAACGAGAAAGTTTAAATATTTAAAATACTATTCTGCTGAATATTTAGAAATATTGTTGGATTGAAAGCAACCTGTCAGCCAGTAATTCCATTAAGAAGAGAAGCCTTCGTGAAAGTATTAATTCCTATACTTTCTTCTTGGATGCCAGAGCTCTGTGGTAACAGACAAATTGAGGTCTGAGTGTCAAATCTCATTCAGAAACTGAGAGGTTTATTTTTTCCAAAATCAGGGAAGGTACTCAGCTCATTTGGTAAAATTTGTCTACAGAAAACAGCAGATTTTCAGAGGTAACCCATGTCACTCCAACTTGCATATGCGGTGTTTAAGAAACTGGACACATAATAATGGACTAATTAACACAGTGTTGCAGACTTGATGTCTAGACAAGATAAGCCATTTCAAGAATCCCTGCTACTCACTCTCATAAGGGAACAACAAAGAGATAGCCTTTTGTGTAACACCAGTGCTGAATTGCTTCAATTGTGAATTTAATACCAGGGACATATTTGTCATCACTTCTGAAAGAAAACACACTTCAGCATATTACATGCACAAAGCATAAGTCAATCCATAACTGCATAAAACCAGAAACTAAACAACTCCAAAGCAATATTTTAATGTATACTAAATGCTATTAAACACAAAAATATAAAAAAAATTGCATTAAATTGTTTTATCAGCAACCTATGGACATTCATTGACTTCGATATGTCAATGCAAAGTTCTTGCTACTCTATTTTTAAGTACCAAGGACGATCTTTTAAACACCTTTTTATGGGCTTAAACTCATCATGCTCAGACAACATACAAAAAGAGGGAAAAGCATGTTCAAAGGCATAAGGAAACCAAAACAGAAAGCTAATTACTTCACTATTTTTGTTTCTAAAAGCTCTCCAAAGTTTCTGATTGCTTACACACAGAGCATCAAAGACCACATCAGGATCCAGACCCTACTTCAGGGGATATATTAAAGCATGAGACAAACATTAATGCTGCAGAACTTTCATTCAAAGCAAAGAGGCACAAAGATAGAAAAGAAGATGCACCGGGATGGCAGGGTTCACTTTTCCCAGTACCTGCCTTGTGGAAGTGAAAGGAAAGATCAAACCACAAAGTGACATAGCCAGAGGGTGCCAGGAACTCAACCGTTCTCTGAGGGCACCTATGAGCAGGTGGAGCTGGTTTCAGTAAGCAGGTGAGGCCACCCAAAAGTTGGGGACTACAACAAGGAGCCAGGAGTCCACAGTTCAAGACTGGAAACAGGAAACTGCCAAGAAGAGCAGGGAGCAGAAACCTTGTCATTGGTGGAAACCAAGCATGTTCTGGAGAACAGCATGCAGGACTGTGATGGCAGCTGAGCTCAGAGACAGAGCACTGAACACCGAAACAGGCTGTCCAGAGGAACAGTGGAGTATCCCTCACTGGAAATATTCAGGACTCGACAGAACCCTGAACGATGTGATGTAAGGCCCTGTTTCAAGAGAAGATTGGCCCAGGTGAGGTCCCATTA
>JASSUY010035766.1:0-10287 GCA_032466535.1 Forpus xanthops
CCTTAGCGCAGACTCAAGTAATCCGGCAGACTCATCCTTCAGAGTAGCTGGAACCACAGCTGTGCACCACCACTCTTCTCAAAAACTTCTTCCACAGTATCACCCCCCAAAAAAAGGAATCCTTGTCCCTTTGTGTCACCCAGGCTATGCTGCAGTGGCTATTCAAGGGCACGATCCCACTACTGACTAGCATGGGAGCTTTGACCTGCTGAGTCTCTGACCTGGGCCTGTTCACACCTCCTTAGTCAACCTAGTGTGCCCTGGCTCCCCAGGGCTCACTATACTGATGCCGGCCTTAGCGCAGACTCAAGTAATCCGGCAGACTCAGCCTTCAGAGTAGCTGGAACCACAGCTGTGCACCACCACTCTTCTCAGAAGCTTCAGCCACAGAGAATAATCCTGGAGGTTATCCTTTACGTTCCAGCACATCAGTACAAGGCAACTCGCTGGCATCTATCGAAAGGCAGAACTGCAGATGCTCAGAGAGCAGGTGGAACAGCACCCATGGATTGCAAAGTATCCCATGGAGAACCATAACCTCAGAGAGGAGAACAAAAACTTTGTTTTTTTGCAGTCAGTTAAAAAGGCTCAAGAAATTGATGCCAAAACAGCAATGGATTTGGAAAAAGCTTTCTCAGAAGCACTGGCCACAGAGAAAAGTAACTGTTACAGCTGAACCCAGGACACCCTTATTGGAAGGAATGGAGTACATCCCCAAAAGCATGTAAGCATCTTACAACTACAGAGGAATGTTCTGCATAATCCCTTCTGGTTGATCACAAGCAGCAGTACTGAGCAGTTTGGAATAGAGTGCTCTCTTTTCCTCCTTCTCCCGAGAAAGGGGGACAGATTAGAGGTCTGAAGGATTTTCATGTAGGTAAAGAAGGCACTTAATATTAGGGAAAACTCAAAACCCTTGGGAATTCAGCAAACTGCTTCACCTTGAAGGTGTTCTCAAAGTCTATCAGTCTATGACACACAACTTGCAAGCATGACTACTACTATGTAAAAAGGAAGGGAGCATGTTCTCTTAATGGAAACACAGATGTAAACCTTCTATTAACAGAGAGCTCACCAGGGAAATACTCACCCTAACGATGAAAGTGAGTTACTGATTGTGAACAGAAAAGGACATTTTCAAAAGCACTCCAGCCCTGCTGGAAATCAAATTTATAACCTGTTTTCTGGAGCAGTCTGATTCCTCTCCCTACTTATTTTCAAAGTTTACTTTCAGACTTGACATAACCCTTGTATACTTGGCAATCGATGCTTTGGCCCTCCGTCTTCATGAGGAGGCTTACGCTGACTCCCACTTCTCTATCTGCATAGAGGCCTTTTGGGTCAAGCCAGAAACAACCCACATAGTTCTCATTGTAGGACTGTCTAGAAAACATCACTTACTATCCATGGCATGAAGATATTCCATATGAAGAGCACCGGCTCCTGCAGTGGCAGCTGAAGGAATAATGTCTGCATACGGGCTGCGCTGGCCTGCCAACAGAGCCATCTGATGGTAATATTCAGCTGGGCTGACGCCAGCATGTGGAGCTAAAAACACAACATAAAAAGCACCGTTAATGACGTAAGATAAACGAGAAGGAAAGTTTTATCACATTGCTGGCTATTAAAACGGCTTGTTTATTTTTTAATGTAATGCAACATCTGCAGTATGCCACTGCCGGTCAATATATTTCAGCCACTGAGACTGCAAAGACACCATTCAAAAACCAGCAAGGCATAAAATATTAATGAGCTTGGTGATCTCATATTTTTATATTTATTATTAAATGACTTAAAAAGTGACAGGCTGACAGCAATGGAAACCAGCATGATTTATGTAGTGACATAAAAAGGCAGGAAAACCTTCCTAGAGTTTTATTCCCATTTACCTCATCCCTGGCCCAAAGGACTCTGTCTCTAAGGTAACAACGGGGTTGAACTTTCATAAGCATTCAAGTTTCTGGAGTCTCTGCTTTGAGGACCAGAAGATTCTTCACTCAGAGCGGCACTTTTTGTATAAGTTGAGGAGAAAACAAGGACAAAGCATGTTTTCAGGACAAATACTACTCGTCCATGAATAACGTAGGAGCAGTTTTTCAGGAGGACAGACTTAAGTCAATGAATGGGGCCATCCCATCCTTCAAAGTTCATATATGAAGTGTGCTTGACAAAAGCATGCTTGCAGAGTCAAAGAGTCTGCAAACATGACCAGATAGACTCTACATCCCATGAGATGATGAGCAATGCAGACCTCTGATAATGACTTATATTAACCTTTCTCTTCTTTAAGAATAATATGTGAGCATTCTGTTTCCCTGCAGTTTCCAAGCATGCATCAACTAATGGACAACTCTGCACAAACACAGAAATCCACAAAGTTTTAGTATCACCCCACCTCAGCAGGCTTCAGATGCTACAGTAAGTAGAGGGTCATTTCATGAGGTGAGCAGCCCTCCTCTCCGCTCTCTATTCGTCCCACTTGCAAAACAGCTCAGATTTCCTCACTCTTTGCTCACCAGAAGTTGGTAAGTTTGCCTAAACCACTTCAAGTGCCTGAGGTTAATGGGCTACACCCCAACAGATTATTTCTGCATTCTTTCATATTATTTAATGAGATTTCTCTTTGATCCCAGGAACTGATTCTTGAATGAAAACAAAATTTTAAGCTGAATTTCTATGAGCTACCACCTTAACCTGAATATCGTCATTACACGGTATTATTAAAAAGGTTAACTCATGTTAAGGTTACAGAATCAAAGCCTAAATGCAAACCTGAGAAGCAAAGAATCAATATTGGCATGGAAAGGAGGTAAATATGGCATTGAAGTCTGGAGAAAAGTTTATTCAGCAATAGATTTCTTAAGTGCATAATAAACTACCCTTATTTTTACTGCAGAATGCGGGTTTGATGTTACAAGGTTAAACATAACCAATTTCAGGAAAGGTTTGGAAAAATAAAAGCACATCAGAAAGGAATGGAAATGGCATAAAAAATGAGCTGAGATAAATTAAAGGCTGTTGGCATTTTTTCCACATTACAAATGGATCTCTCAATTAAATATAATCTACTTCAGCCACCACCACTTTCTGTGAAAGGAAAAGAAAATTATTCAGGTCGAATTTTAAGAGAGGGGTAACTCACACTGAATCACTGATGTTAAAAGTTTTACTGTAGTAGGTAACCATCGTATCTTTCCAGACACACTGAAAATGCTTCCTGAGCTTTCTGACCTCAGTGTCTGGGTTAACTAACAAGAACATCGACTGCAAACTTTAAAATGAACTGCTGCAGAAAACACAGTGAGCACATAATTGCACTATTAAATGTTCCATACACTGAGAAATGCTCTGGTCGTCTTTAAAGATCATTCCCTACTACCTTCTTCAAACATAAAAAATTAGCCTACTAAATGATGTATTGCATGAAGGGTAAATGAAGGGTAAAAGGGAAGGCCCGCAGCCCTGAATTTTTCTCCTGTTTATTCCTGGGTAGCTTCAGCTTTGCCCCTGCTCTTCTTTACAAGGGAGGCATTTGTTTCTGCACTGTGGGCACTGCTGAGCTTCATTTGAGCACTCTGCTCAAATGTACCAACAACACAATCCTTACCCCTGCCCCATCTCTTTGTGTTACTCAGATGAATCTTCTGCCACCCCTGCCCCACCGACTCTGTTGGGTAAGGAGAAGTGATGAGACAGAAGACATTCTACCATTAGTGCTGCTGAAGCAGTCATTAATTACAGCCAGCAAGTCTTGTAGTGAACATGAAACTGCTCTTCGTTATGTTCCAGATTGTTTTGGCTCCTGGCCATCTCCAGATCTGTGAGTCGACAGACTAAGCCCAATAGTACACTGACCTAATTATCTGACTGGCCTAAAGCAGTTAGGGTAGCAAGAGAAATCTTGCTATGAATTTCAGAAGAACAATAACAACTTCCAAGTCTTCACTGTTTAAATGCTAGATGACTTAAGCCATCTATGCCCATTATGTTACTAATACATTAAGTGCCTGTACGCCTTTAAATCACAGGGGGTGTTACATTCTAATAGTGCTCAAACCCTATCTTGGATTATTTGATCGCAGGAACCTATACCTGATAAAAGCATGTAAGTGCACACCTGACAGATCACACAACAAACTATGGATTCCAGACAACAAATTCATCAGCTTTTCAATGAGCATGTCGTTTTACTAAAATATCTCTGACGCCTCAGTCAAGTTGTTGTATTTTCACGAGGTGCTGCCAACACCTGGGCTGTGGTAACTAATCAACGGTGAGCTGTGAGCCTGGAGGAAATGTGAAGTAACGTATTTGTTTAAAACACAAAGAAGCTTAAGCTAATATGCTTAACCTGTGTTTATGAAAGGCTAAGACTGTGCATACAGTCTTTGAGCAATCAGAGTTCAAGGGATGAGCATTAAGACAGAGCACTCAACTGTGCTGTCCACACCCTGGTGTTTTGTGTCATCTGATAGCCCATGGGTACACAAAACACCTACATGAGGCTGGTAGGTAGGAGGCAGACCTCAGAGGAGAGAACTGCCCTTCCAAGGTGGCAGTATGAGTTGAGGCAAGGTATTTCACAGACCTAAACCAACACTAAACATTACTATCACAGTTATGATGGAGCTCCAGATCCAGGTGTATGTAATATGTGTACTGCTTAGAACTCACTGGACTATAATGGCAGAACAGCACTCCAAGATCAGAGCCAGATTTCTACAGGGACCTAAATTTAGGTGTCAGAATCTGGAACCAAATTCTACCTTGAGACATCTTGGAGTTTCACAGAGATTACAACTGGCCTGTGGAATAGGGAAAAGCACCTCTAGAAGATATCTGCCCTTCTGGAGCGTGAGCTGGGTGCTGGGTCAGATACCCCCATGTATGTCACAGCAATACATGCCTATAAGTGAATCCAGTGCTGTGTACCTGAGACCAAGAATGTACACAGATTAATGTCATATGGTTGTGTGATAGGTGGTTTCTTTCCCTCCTTTCTTTGTATGTGCAGCTGAAGCATACCTTAAGCATCAATGAAATTCTGCAGGAATGTGATCTGAGGATTATTAAAGGAAAGACAGTGAAGTGTTCTTCATATCAGCTTTTGTGAAAAGCTCAAACGTGCATCACAAAAATCCTCCCAATTTATGCCATTACATTCTGCTCTACCATGTTTATCCTGCAGCAAAAGCTCCAAAGCTCCACAAGTCAAAACATGTATTTCTAAGATTCAACTTATTTCTTCAAAATATAACTATATATATTTTTAATACTTTGGCTACAATAAAAAGGGTAGAATTAGAATGGATTCATACAGCATCCAAAGTGCTGCTAGGAAAAGTCCTATGTGCATGCCATATACCTTGATTGACAACAGGTCATTAAAATTTATTCTCATAAGAATATGTGCCCATAACTAATGGATTAACTGTAAAGGTATATGTTCTTACAAGTGAGGATTAATTAGTTATCCATCTGGATAGGGTGCCTGGCTCATTTTTCAAATTCAGCTAAAGGCAGTTTAACTCTGGTAAGTTTCTGCATACGTTGGGAAGATCTTTCCCATAGTTAAAATAATAGTTTCATTATCTTCACTGCATATTTGTTTTCAAGTATGCTATATTTTAGCTCTCCTCAGCAAATGCTACAATTTTGAAATGTCAAACTATTTGCTCTAGCATTGAAAAACCTACTGTTAACAAGACTGAGCCTTTCTGAAACTTTTCGTTGCTCACTTCAGCAAAATTCCCAGGTAAATGAATAACAAGTGTGCCAAAGTAATGACAAGAGTGATCACAGGCGTCCACTTCAACCCAAATAACCTAGAAACAGCCATGGTCACACCAAGACATAAAGCATTGATATTTCAAGTCTACTGTCCACTGTTTAAAGTGAAGAGGCCAGTCCTGATCACCAGTTCTTCTACATCAGCATCATTTCATTTGGCCATACTGTTGGCTAAAATAATTCTACGTAATTTTAACAGAATTGTTAACTAAATATAAGAAATCAGTGCACGCTTTACATGATTGAAAAATACTACTTTAATTAGTAAGCCTTTTGCACCTCAAGTATGCTATGGCTATACGCTGATGCAACACTTACAAAGAATCTGGCTCAAATCAGTGCAGATACATCACATTTCTTTGGAGGACAGAATCACAACTCGGGTCAGCCCCACAAACAAAAGATATTACACGAGGTACACCACCTTTCCAGCTTAAATTCTGAATGAGGCAGGGCTTTTTTGTCTTTTCCTTCTCCCTGAACTTTCAACATTTGTGAGATGTACAAATGAGCCATGATCGGCTGATGAAGTATTGAAACATTTATGACATAATGAATACGTCTGACAAACCTGATGAAGCTGCTTTGAACAGGAGGGAAAAAATGTTGACAAGATTAATATAACTTAAGTTGCTACAATGACAGAAAACAGGAAGCCTGTCTTAACCCACCGTCTGTTGGGCTGAGCCCACGGGCTGCTGAGATCATGGAGAGGGATGGGCTGCTGTGCAGGGACCTGATGTAGTCCATGTAGGGGTTAATGTAAGGGTGAGGAGTGCTGAAGGGAGACTCTGATGCTGCAGCAGGATTTCGGTGCGGGGAAATTCTAAGGAATGGAAGCTCTGAGTACGTTGGGCTACTTGATAAAGCGGAAGGCCTGGAAGAAAAAACAAAAACAAACAAAAGTCAGCCACATTATTGATACAATAAAGAAAAACACGGCAAAGGTAACACATTCATTTCTTGAAGAACAAGAATTGGGCTGCACATGGAATAACTTCAACTAAAGTCAACTGCCTAGAAATAAAAAGGATAGGAAATGAATTCTTCTTTCTACCCATATTAGCAACATTTCTCCAATGAATTTTAACTTGAGTTTATATTTGGTTTAATCTTTACATCCATCAAAACTCTTTCCCCATGGATACCAGCAGAAAATCACTTTAATTAGTGTGAAATACGAACTCAATATAGCACATACTAATTCTTACTGAAATACGAAAACAAGCTGAGATGCTGAACCATTTACACCTTCAAAACCACATAGCTAATGGAGTGCATTTTGAGAGCTACACTGCATCCACTTGCCTGCTTACTTCTCCTGAAAGTGAAAGATGCACATTTATATACAAGTAATTTCAGAAGACCCAAACTTTGTAAGCTATTAAGACAGCTGGGTCCCCTGGAGCATGGGATGCCCCTTCCCATGAAAGATGCAGAAAATATGGCAAAAGAAGAAAGACTGATGTTTGGGTTTAGCATGGCACCAGAGATTGATGCCTTTAACAAGAAACCGTCAGTTAACTACCTCATCTGTGAGAAGAGAGAGCTGTAGTGCCTTCCTGGGCTATGTGCGTGAAGCTGTGATGAAACAAGGTTGAAAGCTGAGCTCAGAGCTGACAAAAGACAAATAACCTGATGTAACTCTCCCCATCATCCCACCCTGTCAATAGGACAGTGTCCAGGCTCTGTGTGGAGACCTTACTTTTACAGCATCCTGCCTCCAAAGGCGCTGGAAAAAGTCCAGATTTCATTATCTTTGGCAAAAGACAATGATTAAGCCTGTCATGCATTTGCTGCAGTCCAACTGGCTGACCTGAACTAAATGCCTTTTTGTCCCTGTTTTTCCAATTAATTTAGCATATATACAGCACAGACACAGCAGCTGTGAGAGCAGTGAGGGCATCCTGTTCCTCTGATGCTTCTGGCTTACAAAGAATAATGAAACAAGAAATGTGTTTTTTTTTTTTTCTTTAACATACACATACTATGATCAATAGAGATAGCTGTCATCACCTAACAGGCCAGCAGGACTTACTCTTACGTAGAAGCAGATTCTGCCCTGACATCAGCTGGGCAATGGTAGCATATGAGTGGAATAAAGATCAAAGTTACACATTCCTGAAGTGACACTGGCTTCATTGTCACAAAATATATGATGGCTCATAAAAACTGGGGACTAAAGATTTTTCTTGTTGGGATTTTCTCCCTCTTTTCCCTTCTCTGTTTGGCTTTTGTGTGCTTCTTGCCCTCCTACAGTTTTCTTCAAGGTAAGCCTGTTTAGCCTTCTTGCATGAAATTACTTCCTAGCTGCAAAGTTAGAGCGCTACATTCACTGTGTTCCAGCAGCAGGTACTGGCAGTGCAATAACTCCTTTGGCACCCAAGCAAGTGATCCAGAGGGATACCAGACAGCCACTGGTACACACTGTATTTAAAATGCAGAGAACCTGAAACCAGAAGCTATTTTCCAGCAGCGTGCAAAATGGGCATCTCCTTTCCTCAGAGCACTTTTTCTCTGCATAGCTGAGAAGCACCTTTGTTTTACAGTGGAAACACAGCTCTACTCTTCTTGGTACTATTAAACCCCACCAGCCACAAAGCTGTTTTGTGGTTCCCTGTCAGGCTGACTGCGGCAGGCAGAAGGCTTAAAACTCATGGCGATGTAAGAAGCAAATATACCACAGCTGGGTATGATATAGAGTGAATTTCCCATCCTGGCAGTGGGGAAAGCATGGCAGTACAGCAAACTGAACACTCAGGTAACAAAGATACTAAGTTTTGATGTCATTTTGCAAGTCATTTTTTCTACTGTGATCCCATCTCAGAGTTAGGAACACAAAGAGCACCCAGAGAGCACGCAGGCAGGCATAAGAACTGGCCTTATCCCGTGCATATAGAACAGAAAACCATTTAAAAGCTTTGCAAGATGTCTCAAAGTCTGTATCAGTGATTCACTCTCCCAGCTGGCCAACAGCCAAGCGCGGCCGCAAGAGCAAGATTAAGAGCCAGGCTGTCAGCTTCTCCCTCTGGATCCAATGGGAGCCATTCAAGGACACTAGGACTCAGACGCTTCTCCTCAGCCCAGCCTCTTCCTCTCCCTGCTCCTCTGAGCTTCTCAGTTTTCCAAGGATGCTAGAGAAAGGATGCCAACTGGATAACATCAATTGGCAGCAGGCATACAAGCTGCATTCAGAAGCATAAATAAGGAGTCATCAGATTCCACATTAAACTCCCAGATCTGGATTCTTGTGTTTACCAATCTCGCTCCAACACCCAATTTTAACATGTTGCTTGCTTCTCCTCTCAATTCCAGTCTGTATTTTTCTCACTTCTCTGTTTCTGGACCCTTCTTTCCCTACAGTTCAGTTTTCACTTCTGCCTCCATCTGCTCTCAGTCCCACTGTGTAAGCCCCCTTTTATTTACTTCAATAAACATCACATACTCTTCCCTTCACTTCCCTCCACCATTATACTTCACTATGAACATCTTCCAAAAGTATTGTTTGACCCCTTGCAATCTAAAACCTAACTTTTAGAAAGGGTGCAGCCGAACACACTTACTACTAGCTGTTGCTTTGCAACCTTTTTGTGCACCAATGAAGAATGCCTTTTGTCCCATAAACAACAGCGGAGCCCAGAAACAGCTCTGCAGACGCTCATTCAGTGACAAGCAACTCAAATCTCCAGATGTGAGTAGCAACACACCCCATCGTTTTTATTGCACATGTACTTTGTCTCTAACCTTAACAAACGGTGCTCTGCATCGGGTCTGAGGCTGCTTTGTAGGACACAATGAGGCTTCAGAACAATGAGAGGGACATTTTCAGTGATGCTGCTTGAGACTTTATGCCTCATCTGCAAACCATGAGAAAGCAGGGGTTTTCCTGTTCAGTGACAAACTCAGAGCACTAAGGCTTCCTTCAAAGACAGGGGCGAAGCAGATGTGTGCTCTTTTCTGAATCAGGACCTTTGTGTATCCTCCCAAAGACCTGCACATCTTGAAAGGATCATATGTATTTTACATGAGCAGAGAGAATGGTGATAGGGGTGCTCACACCAAGTACTTCAGGCTGGTTTTTCTATCTAGGCATTAGGCAGTTTTACAATGAAGAAGATCAGATGCTCTAAGTTCAAGTGGAAATCCTATCCCTTTCTATGACTAGAGGTGAAAGTCCCCAGGTAGGTAAGCAGGCACAGAGCTTGCTGACTGCATAGCCCTTCAGCCACCCTCTCTTCTCAGTGCCGTAATGTCAGCCTTCAGGAGCACAATTTCCAGTCTCTGCCCACACCCCTGGTGTGGCAGATTGAGGTGTGAGAGATACCAGAACAGCTCTGGACATTAGGTCAATAAAGGAACAGAGTATTCCCTATGCTGGTTCATTTTGTGACATGGACAGTGGGATTGAGTGTGCTCTCAGCAAGCTTGCTGATGACACCAAGCTCTGTGGTTTGGTTGATACATTGGAGGGAAGGAATGCCATCCAGAGGGACCTTG
>JASSUY010035767.1:0-60599 GCA_032466535.1 Forpus xanthops
AGCCAAAAATCCAAAACACAGCGCTCACCAGCTACTGCTTAAAGAAAAAAATAACTGCTGCTGCTGAACCCATGACAGTTTTCTTTATGAAAGGAAGGATGAAATTGCTGTTTGTGAAGGGGCAGCAGTGAAGGCAGGTTGGGTTCATGGGAGGGCTGCCTGAAGCAGGATGGAGAGGACCTCTGAACTGGGGGGGGGGGGCTGCCAGGATGCACATGGGCAACTGTGAGATCTCTGCAGGATCAGGTTGGAAAACCTCACTGGAGGGGAAGGGGCTGCTCTGCATTGACAGGGTGAGAGTCAGCATCAGTTCAGGTTGCTCAGAAATGGCCATTCGACCTTGCAAAGTGCTTCTGGGCATCATAGGGAAGTGGGTGTTGGAGGATGTGCAGCTGTTGATGATAAAAGGGGGAAATAGGGGATGTGCTCTCTTGAAGAGTGTTTCTGAGCAAACACGAGCTTGTTTATAGCTACATTTGAAGTAACTTAATGCTACTGCAATAGTTCTACAGCTCATAGTCCCTTTCACTCCGTTGCCCATTGGAATCTGTTCAGAAGAGCCATTGCACCTTGTGCAAATGCCATCTGGTTCTGCTGACTTTGCATGTAGGCAAAAGTTAGCTTTGGTACCAAAGTTCTCATTAGGATAATGAATTTGAGGAGGTCAGAAGAGACGAAGCGATGAATATTTCATCTTTGGCATGCCGTGCCCTTTCAGAAATTAATTTGCTTTGGGCAGTTGCACGGTACTTTTCCTTTTCTATTTCTTCATCTCGTCCTTTTTTAAAATAGCCATGGATCACTTCCAAACCCCGAAGTGTTCAGATGGGCTTGGGAGCTGTCCTTGGCTCTTTATGCTTCCCATTTCCTAGGCTGCCTTCTGCTAAATGTGTTTTTAGAGGTTTCTCACTCCAACTTTTCCCTTACCTGCCCACAGGATTTTCATGTTTTTAGAGACAACAGAGCTGCAGCCTGTGCAAAGTGGCCAAAACAAACCCCAGAGCTGTATTTCCCTCCCTCCTCCACCCCAGGGTCTTCACCCTCCCTTTGCTCTTTCTTCCCTCCTGCCCTGAAAACTCCACTAAAGTCTTCCCATCTTTAGGATTCCCTGTAGGCACAGAAGGAATGATGCTTAATTCCCAATTTCCATCCTACTGCTGGGCTTGGAACACTTTATTTTAATGTAGAATTATACAGGAATTCCTGCAGGGACTTTTCACATCCATATTTCCTTGTAGTGCTGCTGCTGAATCATTGAGGAACTGAAACTTGCTTGGCTGGAGAGCCATGTGTTTTCATAAATTATCGACATGCTGAAATTGGCCCTTTTCCAAAGCAAGCCTTCTACTTTGCTAATACGCCTTGAGTCTAATCCCTATGGTATTGTGGAGGATGGAGACGACTCATCTCCAGCTGGTAAGGCTGGACGTAGGGCTCAGTGACACACAGAAGAGGTGGAAATTGGGAACACAGATGCCAACAGCAGTATTGCAGCCAACATACTGGAAATGCAAAGACAGCTCTGTTGGTTCAGATGTTGTTACATCCAAAGAGTCATCAGGGAGCTACGGCTCCAAAAGTAGTTTGCTGCAGGCTATCCTCTGTTGACCTCTTTTCTCCCTCTTGTGGTCCTCTGCTGGGCAGTGCACTGGCTGTCATCGTACAACACAACTCTGTTTCCATGGATCTGCTTTTTTGACTAAAAGCTCATTTGATGCAAGTCAGGAGTGTTAAGACTCAATTCTACAGCAATAAGAAAGAAAGGAGCCTACCAGTAAAATGGTATTGAGGGATGTATGGGAAATGCTCATCCATACTTGGTTCTGTTTGGATGGATTTCTCACACAGGGTTTTCCTAAGTGGTCTTGGGGTTGTGGAAAGCCTCTATGACCTCATGCTGAGGGCTGGGAGTTGAGCTGTTCCTGCTGGATGATGGGATCAGTATCCTGATTTATCCCCACTGCAGTGGCTGCTCGTGATGGGTCTGGCAAGCTGCTGTCAGCAGAACCATGCAGTGGTTGCCTTGACCTCTGCTGGGCAGAGCAGGGAGGTGGAGCTGCTTCCTCTTGAGCCTGTCTGCCAGGGACATGATTCAGATTTTACAGCTAATTGACTGCACTGATCCCACTGCCAGAAATGGATAATATTCAATGAGTGTCTTGTCTTTCAGCACTGCTGTCCAAGACCCTGCATGCACCTTAGAAAACCAGTCCTGTGACTTGGCCGACTTGGTCACCCAGAGGTCCAGGCTCCCCCATGACCCCCACTTCTGATTTTACCTGCTTCTCTGCGTAACACTCTGTCCTGCAAGTGGTCCCTTACCTGGGGAGTAGGTAAACAGCTATGGAGTCAAAACAGGGTTTGTTGTGATTCTGCCACATCTTTCTGCTTCCGATTAAAGCCTTGCTCTGCAGAGGCAGCGATTACTTTGCAGAAGGCTGATGATCCTGGTGGAAATTAATGCCATCAGCCCCTGGTAGCAGGAGGCACTTGTCTCAAAGCCGACTGAAACTCGCTGCAGGCACTGGTGTGAAACACAATCAGCCCACAGCCCCATTGCGCTGAGTGCTGTGCGTCTTTATGGACAGCCCTGAGCTCCCAGTTGGAGGGCATGAAGAGATAAGCCCATGTGGCAGATGAAACTGATCAGCCCATTGCACCAGAGGAACAAAACAAAGAAGGAAGCTTGTAAATACCACACCGAGGAGGTCGTGTGTGCCAAGAGGATGGGCTGGAGGCAGTACAAGCCCTAGCACTGCTGCTTGCTTCTTGGTCTGCTCATCTGCCGCCCAACTGGAGTTTATTTGTTAACACTTCTTCCCAAAGCTGGCTCCCTGCAGAGCCAGCTTTAATCTCTGCACCGCACTGGAGAGCAGTGCTAGACTGGAGCATGAACCAGGGGATAGCACAGAGCTCCAGGACCTGGCCCATCATACTTTTGTGATGATGCTAGGAAAATATCAAGCAGACAATGCTTTAGGAATAACTTAACCCACATAAGCTATACAAGAGCTGTTCCCATGATGTTTGCTCAGTCCCCGACTAATTTAGCACACAGGACAGGCTGGCAGATTATGCAGCGAGACATGCTAATTTGGGCCTGCAGTTCATGTGAAAGAATGATGAGACTGTCTTGGAGACAATGCAAGCTAATATTAGGACGCCAAGCAGGGAGTCAGGAATCCTCATCCCAACTGCCACTGACCTGCTCCCAGGCCCTGAATCCCTCTCTGGAGCTGCTTGGAGAAGAGGAGCATCTCCCTTTATGTTTGGCTGAGTTAGCCCTGGGAGCAGTTTCTCCCAGCCAAGGCTTCTGGCTGTTATTATATATAAATAGTAATAGTGATCATAATCTTTCCATAGGGGGTATGGCATTGCAGGGGTAGTGCCTTGTATCCAAGATGCTGCTTTTGTTGGACCAAGCTCATACATGCAGTAGATGCTGCTTTAGCATAGAAACGTTCTTGTGGCACCAGCAAGCAGGAAGTTGACAGGGATGTTTCTGCGAAGATACAGCATCAGACACCACATGAATTCTTCTGCTTCAGTGCTTCAAAAAGCACGACAGGGTCTGTGTATCTTCCAAATCACTGAGTGATATTTTGTGGTGTGTTAATTGGCTCTGCTTCTGAGAACATTTATATGTGTGCTCAGCCTTACACATGTGGCTTGTCTCATGCCTGTAAATTACTCTCATGAGCAAAGTAAAGCCAGTCCCCAGATGGCTGCAGGATCAGGGCTCTGCTTTCTTCGTTGCTGCCTTATCTGTAGTGGTTTTTGCCAGAATCATAACAATGACCCAGAGAGGGACCTCTCAGCTCCTTCTCACTGTTGCACATTAATACCGGCCAGGAGGAATCCTTCCCAGATCCTCAGCTGGTCCTGTCATTGTGACTTATTACTACTCTTTAAATGTATTTCTTTTAATCTTGTGGAGGGTACTTGGGCAAACTTTTTACAAGGATGAAATAAATTCTGTATTCCAAATCTGAGTTTCTACTGGGGAAAAAGAGATTTCTGCTCTTTATTTTGTATCAGGATTGCTATTAATATTCTGTGTTTGCCAGTTCGCTTTTGAGGAAGAGCCCTGCATAGTGGAGCTGGTGGACAAGGCATTGCACTGATTCAATCCCATTTGCCTTTTGGTTTGGGAAGCTGAGTCTTTGTGGCTAGTAATATTTCCAACCAAATGGTGAGATTGACATCTTTAATTAACTCCACTCGAGCTGTTTGAAACACTGCTGTGGGGAAGGGTGGGTTATTCTGAGCTTTTCCTTCTTGCCTGTTCTGTGTTTAAGCCATTAGACTTGAATGTACATCCATCACCAGGGACTATCAACATACTCAACATGAAGCATCTTTGAAAGGTTCAGACTCTGCCTCTTCTTTATGGTGCCATAAAGACTTATAGTAAAATCTTTCCTGATTTAGCTGTCTCCTGCTAGTTTTCAGGATTTGTCAGGGGGAATGAATAGCAAGTTTTATATGTTGGGGATAAATAAGAAAATGAAGAGGAGATACGGAACATGGGATGGATCGTTGGCACTGTGTAGGAAGTGGGGAAAGGATAGGGAATGGCATGTCCATTAGCCTCAGAAGAGCCGATGGCGGAGTTTGAGGATGTCATGTGGCCCTCTGTATCTGCAGGGAGAAGGAAGAGGGTGATAAAGGAGGAGAGAATGAGACTTGGGCTGAAGTGAGCTTTGGTGTTGGTGCCTTGGGCAGTTGTGCTGTGCTCTCAGCAGGAATCAGAGGTGAGCCCTTTTCCTTCCTGAGCAGCAGAAGCAAAAAGGAGGAGGTTTATCAGCTGAGACAGGTGAATTGGGATAGCTTATCTTAGCAGGTCAGGGACTGAACAGTCTCTGATAACTCATGTGGAGCCATTAAAATAGCAAAAGAAACATTCTTAGGGAAGAATGTGACTTGGTAAGACTTAATGTCTACCAGACTGGGGGGAGGAACTTATTTCTATGACTAGATCCTAGTCAAGGAAGACTAGGAAAAGTCAAAGTCCAGATGATTTTTATAACTGATTTTGGAAATCACAGTTGGAAATGTTCCTGTGAGTAGCAGAGTCCTCCACTCCAGCAACATCTGCCCCAAATGGATGCTGTGTTGTGGTTTCCTCTAGGCTTCTTTTAGAGAGTTGAAATATGTGGCAGGCCCAGCTTCCCTTGCAAAGCCAGTCTGATCATTCTCTAACCAATGTGCTGTGCCCTCTCTGCTCTGGACTTCTCCAGAGCTTTCCAAGGCTGGGAGCAGCCTGATTCCCTCCTTGCCAAGGAGCCGCACCCACACCAATCATATCCTGGAACAGCAACAGCTTCTGCAGGGAGGATATGCCTGAAAGAGGCTAAAGCTCAGGAGCGCAAATGGTAATGGAAGGTAATGAGATCCACAGTGTTTAATCGTGTTGGATTTTTGTAGAATCTTGCTTTTAAAAATAACAGTTGGTTTCCTACTGCCTGTAAGACACCCCAAGGATGGCATCACTGGGAAGGCATGCCTGCAGGCTGTCCCTCTGCCCTGGTGCCTCCACCCAATGAGCTCAACAACATCCCAACGTACCCAGCCTGTTGTGTGTTATTTAAGCCATAGGATATGACAGAGCATGTTTTATGGAGCCAGTAATTTATGCTCTCTGTGTGACTTTAACCACCCAAGAAGTATATTAATGGCCCTATAAAATACACCCTGGAGTGTCTTAATATGCTTATGAGAGTGATCTTCAGCTTTATATTCCACTGTGTATGATATTATTGAAATAAATTGTAGAGGAAGGTGACACAGGGGATCCCAGTAAGGGGTGAGTTGCCTTTTTCTTCTTAGAATCCCCAAATCACAGATTCACTCGGGTGAGTGAGCTGAGGAATAGAGCTTCAGCCACCTTCCTGTAGGAGGCTGGATGGTGATGCCCTTTGGGATGAAGCCTGCTGGCCCAACTCTGCAAAAGGCCTTTAGGTAGTACCTGATCTGTGGCTCTAACCAGGACTGCTTGTGTCCTGATACCTGGAAGGCTTTCTACAAAGACAGTTCAATCGGTATCTCGACTTGGGTCACCTGTTGAAACGTTTTCCAGAGCCAGGAGTAACGACAGGCTTCTCCTTGTTACCAGACAGCAGTACCAGCCTGTCAGAAACCCTGGATGCCACATAGAAAGTTCTTCAATAAAGGTTAGGTGGGGTTACTGTGACAAACAATTCCTGCTTGAGAAATACATGGCTTTACTGCAGAGAGATGCTTGAAGTGTGAGTGTTCCAACAGGAAACCTCTATGTCTGAAAGACTGGATCTTATTTAAGTTCTCTTTTTCTCTCAGGATCCACAAGCACAGGCTTTCAAAGCCTTGAGGCCTGTGATGCCAAAGTACTGGGGGCTTGGGGTTTAGCTGGAAATTAAGAATAAATTCTGCCGTATTAAATAATCTGTACTTTTGTTTGTAGCCTTAATCATTGTCATCTTTCCTTATGCTCTCTGGTGGGAGCGGATGGCTCTGAACTGCCGTAAACCCACAACATTCTTAGTGACTAGACGTGGTGTTTCATCCCCAGGCAAGTAAAACCATGATTTTCTGTAGTTTTAGTGCAGACAAGAGAATGATTTGGTGCTTGGAGGAACTTTGACCCATTTTAAAATCCAGAACACGCATGAAGTTTCAGAGATTCTTACGAGACCAAGACCACGGGTCAATATCCTATTTGGAAGAGACACTTTAGTTGCTAGTGTGTTTGCAGTGAGACCCAAAGCATGTTAAGGACCTTCTGAAGAAGGAGAATTGCAGCACCCCACTCATCCTGGTAGATTAAGAGGCTGCTGGTAGCTGGGCTACCAAACCATGGTGACTGTAGAGAAAAGAGCTAGGGAACTGGTCTCTGCTTAAAGCTCTGAGCCAGCCTGAATCAAGTTTTACAGTGCTACATGGGCTGTGAGCTGGCGGAGAGTGTGCTGTCCCACATGAGGTGAGGCTGGACCAGCCTCTGCAGGTGAGGTAGGATGGCTGCAGTGAGCCTTGCTCAGATGAGGGATGTGCCCAAGCTTATCCCTGCCCTGTGTTAATGTTCAGCTGCTCCCCAGGTAGGTGCCCTGTGAAGCTTCATAAATTACCTTTTATAAAGTGCTTAGAGAGCCTTGCACAAAGGAGAGTATTATTAGAACTGCAGTTGTTAGATGTGAAGATGGTCTGTTAATCCTTAAATCAGTTCTCTGCGAAGGCAGGACCACCATCCCCTGGGAGAGAGGCCACTCTGCACAGCTAAACGTGGAGACAGGTTTTAGTGCAGTGTAATGACCTGATTATCCATCAGGCTGGTGTCAGGGACTCTTCTGGGCAGGAGCAGCGCTGCCGCAGTTCATGGGCTCAGTACTGTTAATGGCTGACCAAGGGCTTCCTTCTATAGAGGTGTCCTTAAATTGTCTTGTTGCAGCACAAAGGCGTTGGGCAGTCATAGGGTTAGGAATGAGGACAATGAAAAATCTTGGCTGTGTTTCAGCGGTTACAAGTGATGCAAGCTTCCAGGATCTAGGGCTACCCCGAATATCAGCTTGAACAACTGGTCCTTACTGGGTGTAACTAGGAGATAAAACAGAAGGAAGTTGGTCATGGGGGAAAAAAACTGATGGGAAAGCCTTAAAATCAAGAGAAAGTTCTGTCTGATGCTTGTGGGTTTTGTTAATTACCAGCAAGAGCAATTTTGGGAACACCACGGCCCAGACATGAGCGCAGTGTTAGGATTATGATGGGAGCAGCTCACACTTGCCTTAGTGTTGTGGTGTTTGTGAGCACACAGCAAACGGCCCTTGGAAATCTGTCATCTCATAAATCTTACTAGCAAAATTGTTTTTCCAAACAGTGTTTTTACCCAAGTTTTTCCATGAGGCATGAGCGGCGCTGTAAGATCTATTCAGGGCAGCCACAGCTCATGTGATGCTCACATGGATCCCAGATGAATTTCAGCTTAGTAAGGCTGTCACATAACACATCCTGCAAAGTGACGGTGATGAAAATGCGTCACACCAAGCTCTCAGCTGTGAACAAGAGTCTCCTTGCGCTATGAGCTCACATGTGTGACACCACTATCAGCTCACGTGCAGATGGGATATAAACCTTCCCCTGCTAGCCATGCTGCCACTGCTCATGGATTGTGGGCCCCCATTCCCTAATGGATTTACCCTGATCACTGATCCACTCTTTACTGGTGAAGACACAATAAAAAGTGTGCTGTCATCCTAATAGTGACAGATTGGGTGTCTGGTTACAGAGCCAGAGAAAGCAGATGTAAGGCAGTTATTGAGGCTCAAACATGGGGGATCAGCGCAGCTGTAAGTGTGAAAATGAAGTTTTAAAGTTCCAAATGGAAAGAAACCTTTTAGAGAGATAACAGAAAACCATGGCTAGACACAGCAGGTAATTAGAGTTCCATGAGTTCACTTCTGCATTTGCCCTTCACACCCAGGAGGGCAGGCTCTGCCCCAGCTCTTGGGAGGGGAGCAGGTACTTGGTCCAACTTTGAGCACTGGCAATCCGTCTGCTTCCAATGGAGACCTGGACAGAAGTGCCTGAGGCACAGGGCATGGAGCTGACTCACCGCTGTGCTATGTGACATGGGACAAAGCTTTCTGTTCCCTTGCCTGAAGGTGGATGTGCCACTTGGGCCAGAGACTTTGCTTTTGTGAGTGTAGCACAGCGCCTGCACTGATGAGGAGTTTACAAAATGAGAGATCTCTGCTGTGGAAAGGAGTGATGGGGAAGAGCAGGCTTCTTCATCTAGGACAGACATAAGGGCAGGGAAGGTTCACTCCTCTGTCACCCCCATCACTCCTCTTAGGTCTGTGAGCTAAGCCTGGCTCATCAACCTGCCCAGCACCAGAGGATGTTAGGCTGAACTCTGTCCCCAGCTACTACATGTGAGCCCCCCGAGTCCAGTGCCTGTCCTGTGTTGCAGATCACTTTGGTACACTCATGGCTTGAAAGATGTGTGATGAGAGAGCAATGTGATGGCAGCAGCAGTCTGTGGGCTGTGCTGACAGTGTGTGTTGGGGCAGTGCAGGGAGGGAGACCAAGCTCTTTGTCCCTCTGTGCCACTTCTCAGCCCCAATTAGTGGCAAAATAGGGCACACACGCATCAGGCAACTGAATTCCTTGCTGAAAGAGGTTCGGTCATGCATAAGACTGCTCAAAACGAGGCCTGGCTTTCAGGTCTGAGAGCATGGAGCATGCCCTGGAAGGGACAGCTGGGACGTGCACACTCAGTTATTTTCCTCTTTTGGCCAGTGCTGGGTCACTTTGAGGAGCTGTGGCCAACGCATGTCTCCTTGCCCAGCTGATGGACCTCGGTATAGGTCTGCCTGTCTTGTAAGTGATTACACAGGGAAAACAGAAAGTGAGAGTCATGAATTCAAGCGCTCAAAGTGGAGAACGGAGGGTGTGAGCGCAGTCTTTAACTCAGCCTTGTGCAAGCGCTTTGATATGACGCTAATGAGTGGCTTGTGCAAGTTTTGACTCGGGACTTCTGCTTCATCATGTTACGTCCCGTAACAGCTCCCTGGAAAGCACAGGTGAGCAGGAAAAAAACCTAGAGATCCTGTCGGGAAAGCCAAGGATGGGCATCCCTCCTCCTCTGACACACCAGCATCCCCACCGGAGGAGCTTCACCCCCGCACTATGCGGAGCCCCCTCCGCGCTCCTCAGCTCCAAGCGGGAGCTGCGCGCTCCTTCTGCCGCGGGATGCGCGGGAATGGACTTTTCCCTAAGGAAAAGTTGCCGGCGGGGGCCGGGCCGTGCCGGGGGCGGGGAGGCGGGCGGGGGCCGGGGCGGAGTGTACGAGGGCGCCTGCGCCGAACAGCGCGGAGCGGAGCGCGGTGGAGCGGAGCGGGACGGGCCCGAGTGGAACAAAACAAACGGGGCTTTGTATCGCCTTAAAGGCGCCGCGCAGCAGCCTCCGCACCCCGCGCAGCAGGACTGAAGAGGTGGCGAGGAGGCGCGGATTTGTTTTTTTTTTTTTTTCAGCGCTTTTTAAAAGTCTTTTAAAAATTTATTGTTTTTTATTTATTTTTAAGTCAGGAGGGAGAAGGACGGCGCGGAGGGGAGGGCGGGAGGTGGGCGCGCACCCTCCGCGAGCGCGGAGCCATGCGCGGTGATGGCTTGAGGGGCCGACGGCGGCGACGCGGTCTATGAAGCAGAGGGTCGGCGCCCCTTGCGCACCTGCTTACCGCGCTCCCGCGGAGGGCCGCGCAGCATCATGTCGCGCGTCGTCCAGAAGAAGAACCACTGGGCCGGGCGGGTGCGGCTGTGCACGCTCACCCGCGGGCCCGGCGGGCAGCTCGGCTTTACCCTGCTCGGCGGAGCGGAGCACGGAGAGTTCCCCTACGCGGGTGCGGTGGCCGGGGACGGCGAGGCGGCGCTGAGCGAAGGGGAGCTGCTGCTGGAGGTGCAAGGGGTCCGCGTCTCCGGACTGCCGCGGTACGATGTGCTGGAGGTGATCCGGAGCTGCAAGGAGCCCATCGTGGTGAAAGCCGTCCGGCAAGGTGCGAGCGGGGACGGGTGCGGGCACCGGGAGACGGGGCGGGAGGGGACACACTGCGCTGCCCGAGGGGCTGTTGGAGGATCCCTCCTTGGTGCTGCGTGGCCAAGAGTGAGTGTGAATGGAAGGGGATACCAACATCAGCACTCCGGGGCAGAGCGGGAACCCGAGAAGGAGCCACACGCTGCGTGTGTCGGTGCGAGTAGGTTTGCACACACTCGTGTGCACTTACGCGCAGGTTCCTCATCGTCCTGACTCAGTCCGGGCTCTCCCCGTACTCATCATCGCAAGCAGTTGCGTGAGATCACTCTAAGGCAGCGCGGAGCCTCCGGCGCTCCCCGCGGGGCACCCACGGGTGTCGGAGGGTGAAGAGGGAAACCGCGTGTGAGGGAATGACCCATGGAGCGGCTGAGGCAGCTCCGCGGCTGAAGGAGTGTGGCGGAGATTCGTTCCTCCAGCGGCTGAGCATCCTTGGAAGCAGCCGCGCTGCTGTGTGATGAGCGGAGTCTTGTTCAAGAAGTGCAGCATCAGGGAAGAGCTGTGAGGGCAGTTCCCCTCTCTGGCTGCTCGGGGTGCTTTCTCCTGCTTAGTTTTCCTTAGGTGAGGGCAGGTCCGTGCCCTCAGCCCTGCAACGGAGGCTGCATAGGTAGCTCTCTCATTTGGCAAGGGAAGAGGATAGGAAGAGCCCTCCCATGCGTGATTAATAAAAAGGCCACTTCACATCCGTGTGCACGCAACAGTGGCTCAACAGGTTGGTGTAACAGGCCTGGCTGATGGGCTGGACTGGAATTCAGTGCCGGGAAGCTGCTGCTGCTGCCGCTGAGGTTGGGTGGGCAGGACTGCAGCCACGCTTCCTGGGGGTGCACAGGGTGGAGGAGGGCAAGGAAGGAAGGGGAAGTTTTCTTTGGGTTGTCCAAGAGATTCCTCACAGGAAAGTTTGTCATCAACACGTGTGCATCCCAAAGCTGGGGGGTTGCTGTGGCTGGTGGTGTGAGACTGATTTCTGTACTTGGTTCAACCCAGCTGGTTGCTATGGGCAAAACTGATGGCTGGGTGCAGGACATCACCTGAAGCCTTGTCCTTAGCATCACTGGTGAGCGGAGTCAAAGGGCTGCAGTGCTTGTTTCACAGCCATCCTTTGAAACCTCAGTGCTGGAGCACACACAGTGATGGGTGTCAGCAGCTGAGCCATAGCCAGGCTGAGCAATTTCCCAGGCAGTTACTCCCCTTTCCAGGGTCAGTGGCAGCTCCAAACTGCCCTGGAGCTGAGGTACCCAGGCACGTATGCTTGTTGGTCATTTCCAAGAGTCAGGAGAAATATTCCAGTGTCCGACTCCCAACAAAACCAGTTTTCTTTAAACAAATGTGCGTTTTCCCTGCTGTGTTTTCTCAGCTTTGCTGGGAAGTAGGGAGGGAAACTGAGCTGCTGCCTTCCCTGCCCAGGCAGGAGCAGGGTAAGCATGAAGACAAGTATGAGGAAATGAGGCAGGTTGCTTTATTTATTTGCATGCTGATTGTTTTAGCAGAAGTGTTAAAAATCGGGGCTCTGGTGTTGCAATGTCACCTGTATGGGTGGGTGAAGAAAGGTTTGTTAATAACACCCCAGCAAATAAACCCTCCCCAATTTGTGAATAAACTTTTTGTTATTTGGCATGGAAACAGACCAGAAATTGCAGGATTTAGTGGTAAGTGTGTGTCAGCTTCAGTATATGCTCAAAAGCAGAGACAGAGAGATGGGTTTTAGCATATTGGCTGGGTTTACCTGGAAGTTGGGAGAAGAAGGTTCATAACCCTGCCTGGAACCAGGGCGCTTGAGCTTTGGACCATCCTCATCCAGAGGTGAGAACCAAGCCCTTGGTTACTATGGGATTGGAGTTTCTCTCCCCCTTTTCTTTTTTCACCCTTCCCCATTTAAAAATGCTTTATTAGAAAGGAATGTAGGATAGAAACATGCATATATTTAAAATCTCTATGTATTTCTGTGCTCTGGAAAGCAGTTTCCTGCTCCTGTTGGTGATAGCCTGGCATCTGCGTGCTGTTCTGTGCTGAGCAGGGCACTCCCTTGTGGATTGGGATCATAAGTGGAGGAAAGGAGAGTGTTTTAATTAAAATGCAATACTTCTATGTTGATTAAAAATCTCATTGTGGGGACTGCAAGTGTCATTTAACATGAGTTGTGTGGCACTGGAGCAGGCAGCAAAGGAGCATGAAGATAAGACTGTAAATGCATTTTTGGCTATGATTCTCCTCTTCTTCCCAGTTCTTAGTGCCTAATTGACTGGTGCTGAAGTACTAGGGCAATGTTAGCCTGGAAATGTGTATGCTTTATTGCCTTGTCACTTTTGTATGACATTTGCAAGGCTGGAAAACCAGGAAAGTAAGACAGTCAATTGTCTACAAGCATGAACAGAGAAAACAGCTATTCTGACCTTGTACTTGGTGGAAGACGAGGGACTGGGATGTTGAACACAGGTGGAACAGGCTGTGCATGGGCTTTATCACTGAACTCGAGTTTATAGACTTGCAGGCCCACGTGCTATATTTCTTCTTGATTTTGTGGACTGTAAGTTTGTGTAAGTTCCCACAAAGTACAAAGAGGGGAGAATCTGTGTGAATTCTCTTAATTAACAGCATGTAATACTGCTCATGTGCTTGGTCGTTTGCTCATGCCATGAAGAAAGCTAAAGAACTTCAATGAAGCTTTCCCTTTCTTTTCCCCATATGCACCCTGGTTTGGTATTACGTTTGAGAAAAAAATATACCGCTACAGTTGCTTGGTTTTGGGGGAGAGAGAGGAAGAATCTGCTGCCATGTATCTTAGTAACTTTCAGAACTGTCAAATGTGTGAAAGAACCTCAGTTAAGATGTAGTGCTTTTATGACTGTTTCCATCTTGCATCTGTGCCTAAATTCTGTGGAGTTAATAGATGAATTTTGGTTAGTACTTGGTCTGGGAGTGTAGAAACAATGGATTAGATTATAGAAGCAATGGTCACATGTGCTCGTGTAAAGCTGCGTTGCCGTAACACAATAGTTGCAGCCTTTTATTTCTTTTGTTCCTTGGTTAGATGACCTGTGCCAAACCATACCAAGCCAGATGCTTGCTATGGGAAACTGTCAAAGTTAATATGTTTGTACACTTACAGTTGAAACTGTTTCTAGTTCTCAGTTCAGCACTTGGGATCCTGAGACCTTTTAGGGAAGCGGAGCTCTAAATGACCAATTGCTTTGAAACCAGGAGGTGCTGAGATCAGTTCATGCTATTAATGATTGTCATAGTACACTGCAGCTGGGATGGTCCCACAGCAGGGAGGAGTTGTGGGGGTTTTTAGCCCTATGCAAGGCAAACAGAAGCAGGCATGATCCCAAACAGAAACAGTCACTGTTTACCCAGTGCTATCAGCTGCATTTATTTCTTTTCAAACATTAACTTGCCCCTAAGATAAGAAACACAGTGCTGTGGCTGAACCATTCAATGTCAACCTGGCATATGCTATACAAGGCAATTGTGAAATGTTGAAATCGGTGACATACTAATGCGAACAAGACCAGCTTCTTTCAGAAAGTGTGTGAGCTGGTAGCTGGACCTTCACCTTTATTTTCTCCACAGAAATGCTAGTTTTGGTATTCTGTTTGCAATTTCTTTTTGTAGAACATAAGAAATAAGGAAGAAAAAGTTGATGCGTGGGTAAACATGCGTGTTCAGTAGTGCAGCAAGCACTGAAAGCAGAGTGTTGCTTTGTCAGCGGGTGACACTGACCATCCCACACTAAGTAGGTTATGCTGGTGCCTGGCATTGCGAGCGCTGATGCTACGTGCCTCCCTGAGATGTAGCAGTGCTTTCCTTCACTTTAACATGCAGGCAGCTGCCTCTGTTGGGCCAGTGAAGGGCAAACCTGTTTAGAGAGTGAGCTCTTGCTGTTCCTACTTTACTTCTGCAGTGTCACGCATGAGTTCCAGAAGTGTTTTCCTTTAGTCTTTGCATAGCTGAGTGCAGGCACTTGCATGGTGAGTTCTGTAAGTCATTTTTCTGTTTATCCAGATTCTTTCAGGACCCAGTTGGATTTGAAGGGGAGTGAAGGATTTTCCACCCAATAACTTGGGAGTCGTTCACGGATTTCAGACCCGTTTTCAATGTTGTCCTGCTTTGACAAGCATTGTGCAGGGCTAGTCACTATTGAAACATAAAACAAGAAAAGGCAGGCTGTCTTAGGCATCACTTCTAGTATGTTTTGCTACAAGCTGGTAGTCTTCTTTCTTTGAAGTAGTACTGGGTTTAGCAGTTGTGAAATGTGTATGTCTGTGTATTGAAATACTGCTGTGAGGAAGACCTTATCTTTACTGTGCCTGAATTGACAGCATAGTGCTTGTCAGGATTTAGAAGTTGATCCTGTTTGTGGTAAACCAGTCATCTATCCTCTCCAGAGCTGTGAGGTAGAACCCAGAGATGGACGCTAGAGCCCGAGTGCCGCATCTTTGCTGTTATAAGAATTTCAGGAATTAATATGATCCCTTTAATGGCATGAAATGGGATTATGTTTTCCACAATAAAGTTAGTCTTTCCACCCATTGACATGGGACTGCAGGCTCCCTCTTTATGGGGCCCATCTGATCACAGAGCAATTAAGTCACAATCGTGGTCTAATTACAAGCAGTCATTCAGCATCATTGCAAAATAAGATGTTAACACCATCCTGCATGTTGTTTCAGTCTGCTTTTTAAGACCAAGATACAACTTCTGCATGAGTGAATTGCTGACCTGATGTTGTGAGATTTAAGATTTATCTTCCACGTATCTTGTTAGAAATGTAACCACCAATAGCTCATTGTGTTCCCGTTTGGGATTGTCATTTTTCTCCAGTTCAGACTGTGATCATTCATGGATCTCTTCTGACTTTCTGAATCTCTTTATCTGATGCCCGAGAAATACCCCTGCTCCTTTGGCAGTGTATGCAACCCCAGCAAAAACATTTGCCCAAAGGCAGCTTTGTGAATGTGTGAAGATCTTCTGAGTAGCACTTTTGTGGCTGTGCAGAGCTGATGATTTGGGCCAACGTGTCCCTTTATCGTTAGATTTCAGCATCACTGAATTTGAAGGCAATGTGGAAACTGAGAAGATGCAGCCACCTCAATGGCTTTTTCTATTGTATTAGCGAGGTCGGAGCTGTGGGCAGGGGTAGGATCCTTGGGGCCACTGTTGAGGGTTTGTAAAATAATTGTGCGAGTTGGTTATTTACATTGCTTTACTGTAGTCCAGGCACGAGCCGTACTTGCTGGTTGTTTCAGGTGTTTGGGGTTTTCTTTACGCTTCCTGTGACATTGACTGGAACTCATAAATCAAAGCACATGGGTTTTGATCTTTGTGTGCTGCAAGTGGCCTGATTTCTTGGTGAAAAGCATGGAATGCTGCTCTGTATGAACAACTGCCATGAATTTATAGAAGGACTGTGAAGAGTCTGAGGCAAAAGAGTTGAAGGCAGGGGTTCTTGACTGGAGACATTGGTGGTACCTGGAGGATGGGTACTTGGACCCCTCCATCCCATCTGAGCCCCTTCCTGCTCTGCATCCCAACTCCTGGAGCAGCAAAATAGGGTATCCTCCTGATCTGTATTTCTGCAAGGTTTTACTCTAGCTCAGCTAAGGAAAATGATTTTTGCCTTTTAGGAGCTAAGTGTTAAGTGACCTTCTTGCACCAAGGACGCAGGGATGGGTCATCCCTCTGTGATCTCTGAAGATCTTATCCGCTTCCTTTACCCTGTCACCAGAGGCACAGCTTGCAGGACAGGGAAGGCGGCAGCTCTTCAGCACAGAGTGACAGTGCTGCTGAGCGTGCAAGAGCAGCTCCTGCAGAAACACAGTTTTCTCCCCATCATCATTTTCTCTCTGTCTCTTGACTCTTGATAGTTTGTTTTCTCACTTTATATTTTGGTCTCTCAATGCTTGCGTTGGCCTTGCTGTTGGGGTAGTTTGACAGGTAAGGCAGCCCATAGAGACCCATGTGTGCTGGGTTAACTTTGAGGTTCCCTTCAAGGATCTGATGTTGGGAAACAAACCTAAGCCTGGGCTATCATCCAGAATTTGTTTCCTACTGATCTGATAGAGAGCTGTGGAAGAGGCTGCCTGTTTCCAGAGCAGCTTGGCAGCTTTTGCGCTGGGCTGGTATGTTGTGGATTTGGGTTTAATTTCTTTCCCTTATTTTCATTCTTTACTTTTCCTTCTAGACCAAATAGATGGGCCAGCATCCTTCTTGGCCCTGCAGGAGCAGCGTGGCTCGGGGTAGTTGGGGTGTTTTGGTGAGACCCACCCTTCACAAAGGTCAGGCACTCCATCCATCCTCCTCCTGTGACGTTTTAAATGCTTTCCAGAGCTCTTCTGCTGCTATGGGCTGGAATGATGGCACCCTGCTCTCTGCTAGTCCCCATTCCCGCCTTTGGCATCATTTGTCCTGAAATGTTTTGTGTTAGTAATACTATTTAAACCTACATGGTTTTTTTTTTTTTTTTTTTCAACTGTCCCAATAGATTTTGGAGAAACAAAAAAGGTTTTATTTAAGGACCTGATGTTTTGGGTTAAATTTTTACAGACTTTGCTTTTAACTAAGAGCAGTTCCTGGCTTTGTATTTGAGAGGGTTTGTATCGTAACTTGAAAGAAAATAAGGTAAAAGTATT
This sequence comes from Forpus xanthops, assembly GCA_032466535.1. Classification (NCBI taxonomy): domain Eukaryota; kingdom Metazoa; phylum Chordata; class Aves; order Psittaciformes; family Psittacidae; genus Forpus; species Forpus xanthops. The sequence goes on from JASSUY010035767.1 coordinate 17,188, forward strand.
TATCGGTTTTCATTGACTGTCCCCTGTTAGAATACCCGATAGCGCTTATTACATGGTGTGAAAATAATGCAAAGCTCCCTGTCTTCATAATGGAATGGGAAAAGAAACAAACAAAGCCTTTGGGATGACTTGCAAAGTGGAACAGATGCCCTTACAATTGCAGTTCATTTGAATAAGGAATCGGTTTTGCATGGTTGCTAATCCTTGACTAAAGAATTCATTGTCTTGGATTATACATCTGTATTTTGGAGCCCTGAAGACAGTACTTCAGTACAATTAGGCTGGGAAGAGACCGGCTTTTCTTTCTTCATATCCTTAATCACCGTAGTTGTTTTTGAAGGGGAAAACCTCAACTCCGGCTTTTTCATTTGTTATTAACAAAAAGCCTTTGAAAAAGAAGCTGCCTAAAATCCAACCACTCCCTCAATGCAAACAAAGCTGTGCAGATACTGTGTACTTCCAGAAAAAAAAAAACCCAACTTTGATGTTCAGCTTCTCCTATTCCAGTGGTGCAGATCCTGTGCTAAGTGGGTGTTAGTCCAAACTGATGGCAGACACAGATGTCTCGGTGTTTTTTTGGGTGCATGAAAGAGAGGAAGAAAGATACTTCCCAAACAGGCTGAACTGGACAGGTGAGACCCGGCCTACAGAATAACTGTGAAAAGGCTTCACTTAGAAAGAGCAAAGAACGTGTCTGTCCTCCTTTCCCAAAGGTAGATCTTCCACGTAGTAATTTAAGTGGTGAGGAGACAGGAGGATGCTCCTGGGGGTTGTGCCTGCAGAGAGACAGTTTGTTGGAGCCTTGTGGGAAGCCAGGGATGGTTCAGGAAAGGTGGAATGAGGTGGGCAGTGATACGTGAAAGATACCAAAAGCATCAGGCTGAGGAATGATTTCCTGGTTCACTGCTGATGCTGAGGCTGGCTCTAAAGGCAGAGGCAGCTCAGTGCTTTCTGCAGGGGCAGCCAGACCATGGCTGTGTTTCCATCTGGTGACAGACCTTGGTCCCAGAGCAGTCTGGAACACTGTCATCTTGTTCTGGGCATTCTAAATGCTGTATCAATGTATAATATAGGATGCAAGTTTGCTGCTGAATAATATCCTGTTAGGATGTGCTGCCTAAAATAACTCATACTCCTCTAGGCCGTGGGGACAGCTGGGGACTCATGGCACTGTGCAGCCCTGGAGGAGCTGATCCCCAGTGAGCCTGGGGAGGAGAAGTCTGTGGTTTGGCTGGATCTGGGGACATTGTCATTTCCAAGCTGAGTCTCCCCTTCGCACTGCTGGTGCCTGGGGAAGGCACTGGGGGGCAGGATGCCTGATGGGGCTTTGGCAGCCACTAGTCCAGCTCAAGCTTTGTTCTCTCCTTGTCCTAGGGGCCAAAGAGAGTTTATTAGTCTGATGCAAAACAAAGAATCGTGTCCTTCTGTTTTTCCTGGTATGCATTTTTCCTTAAACAATGAATGACTAATATAGAATATCTTCTTAATGTGTGCTGATTGCGCTGGAGAGGAGCGGCAGCCTGTCTGCATGAGTGCATCCAGAGCTCTGCTGGGTTCACAGTGGGGCACTCTGCAGACCACGGATTGGGTTGGTTTTGAAGCAAATCAGGAAGTTGTTCATTTATTGGGAGGAGATGGCTCTTCTGTTGTTGTTAGATTGCCTTCTGTCCATACCCCAGTATTGTCTATTTGTTTTATGTGCAAATACTAAACTTGCTTAGCCACAGTATATAGTGTTTTGTTAACTGTTATGTAGTCTGTGTGCACTATGGAGTCCTCCCTGTCATCTGGTATTTGCTGTTATTAATCTAGCCATTTCCAAATGGAGATGACAAATACTTTGCTACATTTTCTGTGGCCGTATTACCCCATTTTCTTTTTCCCTTTTTAAATGATGAAATATGGACATGCTGAGATTGACCTAATTCCACGTGGAGGTGTTTTTGTCTGAACTTAACCATAGTCTGTATAAATCCTTCATGTCACAGGAAACTTCATTTACTACAGGTGGAGCAAAGGAATTAAACCCCCAATAACTGTCTCTGGCTTTCTATGGGAAGTGCAGTGCAAAGTCCAGATGGGTGTTGGAGAATCCAGGGCTGTGCTGGTCCAAGGATTGACTGCTCAGAGATGTTACATGTAGGGGGAAGTTTCATATCTACACCCAGCCTAAGAGGAGGAGCTCGTGAAAATACAGTATCACCTATTAAAATAGTTTGAATTCTTGGGTGAGGCTCTCAGAACATGTGACTGGTGTGTATATATAAACATACACCTAACTTTTGCACTTTAGTGTTCATACTGACAAATGCTGTTTCAAAGAGTTCCAGAATCTCCTCTTACTGTGTCTTTTCTCCTTTTTAATGGAAATGAATCCCATGGCTTCAGCAGCTCAGGCTGTTACACAGCCAATGCCATGGATTTTGTCATAAGTAGCAAAATGTGTTGTTGGCACAGGTATTCAAAAGCTGAAAAGGAAGAGCGTGAAACCATCACTGTTCTGGCTGAGAACAGCCCGCATGCCCGTTACCGCATCACAAGATGATCCTGTAAAAACATTTCAATTCATTTCTGTGGTGTTCCTATGGTGAAGCCATTTCAGTGATACTGGTCCTGTAAATCATCTGCACGTTGAGTTTGAAAGAGGGATTGCCCATGAGACCTCTCGTGCTTTCTAGTTGGGTTGTGCAGTGTGGCTGCTGAAGAAGATCTATTCCCTTTTCCTGACGAGCTGGGGGAGCTGCTGTCCAGACCTCTGATCCCTGTGAATGATTTTGATAGTGGGCGCAGGAGGAAAACAGTACACCTATAAATGTTATCTTGGGAAAGGTGCCCGGTTTCATGGTGCACACCGATCTCTGGTATTTTAAAGGCGATAAAATCATATTTAGCTCCCTCATTCCAGAGGCAGGTGACAGTTACACTTTAACAGAAGGTCATTTCTTTACGAGGGTGGGAGAAGTGGAGAATACTTGAATGCACAATGGAGATCTTTCAAGCCTGATGAAGTTTCGGTCTCTTGTGCCAGGCAGCAAATGATTCCAGGAGAGTTGTCCCTACTGGGATGCTTTGTAGGAGAAGGAGGATGAGGGCTAAAAGGACCCCAAAGTAAGGGTGCTGAGGCGCTGGCACAGGGTGTCCAGAGAAGCTGTGGCTGCCCCATCCCTGGCAATGTTCAGAGCCAGGTTGGACAGGGCTTGGAGCAACCTGCACTAGTGGAAGGGGGTTGGAACTGGATGGGCTTTAAGGTTTAACCCCCCAAGCACAAAGGGTGTGACTCATTCAGGATGCTTGTGGCGATGTTATGGATCCACAAATCTCAGCTCCCCATCACTGTGCTGTGGTGCCCTCCTGCTTCCCAGACCCACATTAGAATGGGGGAAATGGATAAATTGCTTTAGTTGGAGCAGCTCCCTGCTGCATCACCAGGCAGTCCTGCTCAGGTGGAGGTTTGCCATGACAGTGTTTCCATTTCAAATACCTAATAAGGTTGTTCTTTAATGTGTGCTTGTAAAACATGTCAAAGGCTGAGAGTTTTATCTGCAAAAAAGATGACACAGGATTGCTTTCTCATTTAGTTTTGTTTGCTGTTGCCAATTTTCCAGTTGTATTAGCTGATGCTGGAAATACGCATGTATCAGTTTTTCCAGGAGCTAAATACAGTGGGTTTTTTTACATAGTTCTCATCTAGGATGGGATATCTTGGTCACATGGAAGACTGGGAAGTGATCAGTGTAGATTTGGATCTGCTGAAATTGTTACAGATGAGAAAAGCCCCCATAAAAATGAGAGTGCTTAAATGTAAGCATGTGCTAATGTACAACATCACAGAGGGTTTTTTCTGTCTGTTTGGATATAAAAGATACTGTAATCAGTGCTGAGTCTTGCCTAAACCAGTGTGGAAATTGCTGCTTGCCTAAAAGCTGGGCAAGTTGTCACAATCTTGAAGGGCTCATTGATGTTAAAAAGGTCGCAGTGGATTAGCCAAAAATCTATTTCAAATCGATTTAGTGTTGCTGGTGCATACCTCAGCCTCATCATCTGTGCCCAGCTCTGTGCTGGTTTGAGCACTGAGAGCAAGTGGGTGAGTATCATTGCATCTTGTTTGGTGGTGCTGCCTGCCCTCCCGCACGGATGCTGGGGAAGACAAGGCAGCCCTTTCTCCCAAACTGGCTCGTCTCTGTTAACTGTGATTCTCAGTATTCTTCCCTCATTCAGTGTAGTGTCTGCTGTCGCGGTAGCTGCCCGGATGGGATCTTGCCCCTGGCTGGGAGCACAAGTATTTCTCCACCGTGCGATGGAGTTGGCAGGGGAGGGTACATCAGCTGCCTGGCTGGAGCTTGGCACAGGAGGTGCGGGATGCAGTGATTCCTTGATTGATTTCTGACAGTTTTGGCTGCCTGCAGCACCTCCTGCCCTCTCAGTCCATGGTGTGAGCTCACCAGGGAGGTTAAAAACTTCTCTTTAAGAGTTTAGGGTCTTTTTTAAAGCCTTTATTTAAAACTGGTGTTCCTCTTCTCCTGTCTTGATTGCAGGTGGAGGTAGGTTTTACAAACAATAGTGCCATTCAGCTCCTATCTTTATAAACCTCAAGAATCTTCCCAGCAACCTGTGGGCTTCATCAGGCAGGGGCTGCTCCTCCCTGAGCTCTGGCTAGGCAAAGTCTTCCCATTAGCATCACCAACTGATAAACACAACTTCACCAGGGCCTCTGAAGGACAAGACCTGTCATGTATTCGGATGCAGCAGCAGCAGTGCTGAATTCTGATAGCTGTCTGAACTGGAGAAGAAACAGTGGGGAATATTTATTGCGTTTTTGTTTTTCCTCAAAGTCCCTGATGTAGGAGAGATCTCGGCATTATTATGCATTGCAATGTATCATGTTTGCAGGACTTTTTACCATAAAAACATTGTTTCTACCTCAAGTTTAGCAAAACGATGCTCTCTGGCTCAGCTCTCTTCCAGATGATATTTCACATTGATGCCTTCTAATAGCCAGGTGAGCTTTAAGTTGTAACATCTACAGGAAATCCGGCTGCAGCTTCCCCCTCTTTGCAGGTAAATGAGCAATATTCCCACTTCTTGGCACCTGCTCACCAAGCTGCTTGAAAACAAGTTAAAATACAGGCTGGTGTTTGTGTTGTTTTCTCCTTCCCTCAACTCTGCGTTTCCTGTTCGCTGGTCAGATCAAACAGCAGTGACATTCAGAGCCTTCCTGAATGGCAAAATTAGAACTGTTCCTTTTCTAAGAAGTCAGCAAGAGGTGTTCTAAACCTTGCATGCAGCTGCTCTGCTAACAAGTTGCTTAACTTGTCGCGATCTCTTTTACTGCAGAAGCTCTATTGAAAATGACAAATTGCTTAAAGCAGTTTCCATGTTAGTCTTGAAAAAAATCAGTTTCTTTCCACCCAGAACACGTGGAAGGCGTTTGTGCACTTGCCTGACTGTTTCTCTGTCCTAAGGCTCACATTCGTTGCCTTGGACTTCATGTAATCCTCACATACAGCTGCTTGGGGTTTTGTTCAGCTTTCTTGTTGAACGGGGATTTCCCTCCCGCTCCTCCTTAGCTTAGATGTGGGAAGTCAATTATCTCCCTGGTTCACACTTTGGGGACCATAGGAAGAGCTTTCTGCTTTTCAGGGGTGATACTCAGAGTGTTGTGGAATTCATAATTTAAGCTGGAAAATCTGCATCCACAGCCAAGTCACTGTAAAGTCCTTTAAAAGCATTGAGCAGCGCTGATGCTTCACAAAATGACAAAGCATCTATTGCTTAAATGTTTGCAACTACTTCTCCGTAGCTGTCACTTTAGCAGATGGATATATGTGGCAGGTACAAGGTTCTGAGTGATACACTTGTCTGTAACTGCTGTGAAAAATTGCTCAAGTAACAAGGTTTATTCTGAAAGAAAAGGGATTTCACATAATCACTGTGCTGTAGTTACCCAGCACAGAGCAGCATGTTGTGTGGTGTGTATCCTGTGAGGATGTATTGACAAGCTTCACGTTTGGGTGTTTGAAAGAGGGTGCAGAAGAGAATTGGGTCTCCTCAGCCATGCTAAGACTCCAAATGGCTGAGATGAGGATTTGTGCTTTTCCTTTCAACTGGAGTGAGTTGCATCAGCATCATTTGCAGGGCTGTTTTTTTGCTGACCCTGCTGAAGCTCCCCTGGCTGGGTCATGGTCCTTCCCCAGGGCCTTGAGTAGAGGGTTGTATGCACCAGCATCCTCCACACGTGGCCGAAAGGCATGCTTTGGGCTGCACCCAGGTCATGAAACCGAGGACGCAAGCTGTTCCCTTTCTAACTGGAAGGTGCTTTGCCTCAAAGGGCATCAGATGAAAAAAGAAATCAGTGTTGCTCCGTTGCTCTGCTTGAGACAGCCCTCTTTCTTCAAAGGGATGGTTACTGAGTTAGACAACGGGCAGGAGGGGAGCTGAGGACACTCCAGATGCTTCTTCTGTAACTTGAAGGCATGCCATATCCTGGCACTTCTATTTTTACCCACTTTTCTTGTAATACTGTGTTTATTGTGTCTGCTGAGACCCCTTCATTCTCGCCAGGTTTGGGCTGATGGCCTATTCGGATTATTTTGGTTTTGTTCTTTGTTGCCTTTACCATTCTGTTAGTGTTGCTTTTCTCTCTGAAACAGTAATTTAAACAGTAACAAATGCAACAGAAAAGTAACAAATGTTCCTTATTTTTTCTCTCACGGGTGGTGTGGAAATTAACTTGCTGCCAGAATGATGCTGTTTCCTGTGGGGTAGGATGTGTCACTGCAGATTCATTTGAGCTCTCCTCCCAGTTGCTTTCCTGTTGCAAATCCCGGTTAATATAATCTGATGTAGAGGATGGTATTAGAAACTGGCACTTGTCGGTAGAATAACTCGTCCCTGGAAGAGTGTCCTGATCTCTTGTAGGCATAGGGCGGTTTATGCCTGGAAGTGTGGATGCTTTATATACCTTGTTTATGGTGTTTCCTTTTGTGGAATACTGGACGCTGCCTTTGGCTATTCTTGTTATGTGAAGAAATGTCTGATCCATTTCTGAACCCTGCAGAGCTCCCTGAGATCAGGCAGAGAATATTTTTGTAATGGATTTTAAACCTGCCTTGCTGGCCGTTGCATCTCTGGCTAATACAATCAGTGCACCTCAAATACCCTGCAGGTACCTCTTAAGAAGCAACTTCTTTATTTATGTAATGAAGTGAGAGCTTTAATCCCTTTAGTCTTGCAATGCATTTGGGTTGCTTTAGCAGCCAGCGTGGTCACAGGCAGGAGGGGGTTGCTGTCTTGTTCTCACAGTTTTATGCCCATGGTTGATAATTAACCCATTTCTTTAATAAAGGTTCCATGTTTACTCTGTCCTTTTTCTTTCCTGCTCTCCAATCGTAATGCAGATGAAACGCAATCTCTTCCCAGCAAAACGCTGGTTTTAATATTCCTCCAGAGGTGTGCTAATAAAACCCCTTGTTGTTAGTATGGAGGCAAGTTAGCTCAGACCATTTGATTTAATATCGTAGGTCAAGGTAATGCACCAAAATATAGGGGTAAATACCTTTAGAATGCCAGTTGAGTGCATGGGTGAAGGTAACTGATAAGCAGCGTATGTAATAATCATAGTACCAGCAAGATTGGTGGGTTTTTTTAGGGGGATGGGGAAGAAGAGCCTGAGTTTTGGAGCACACAGACCCAAATTCCATGTGCGGCTGTGCAAGCTGAGGGGGCACATGCATGGTCTCAGCCTTGGTGCTTGGAAGGGGCCCCATCCTGCTTTGCTCACTGTCCCCACTGGGGCTGTGGTAGCAGTGGCTATTGTGGGGTGAGTGATGCTGGATGTTTGCAAGGTCAAGGCTGATGTCAGAGTCCTGCTACAGCTCATTTTGGGGCAGGAGCTGGATGAAGGGTGAAGGGCTGTGTGAGCAGGGACCAGTCCTGCTGCAAATGTGCCAGGTGTATGCTTGCAGGGTTCAGTGTGACCCTAGGTATGGGTATGGCAAATCACACAGCATTAACGTTAACGAACATTCATGCAATTTGAACTAGAATAAAAACTGTTGCAAAACTTAAGTACTACAAAGCCTATTTGCTTGGGGAGAGATGAGTGTGGAGCTGCTGGGGCTTGGCTCATGCCCTGCTCCCCTTTAAATGCCATGCTTTGATTTATCTTCCTTCTGCAGAACCTCCTTTCAGCCTTAAAAAAGCAGTGCTTATCATCACTGTTATTGGGAGCCTGTGCAGCAGCTTGAGTTACTGCTTTTCCATTTCTAGTGCCATGTAAGCAAGCATAAATCCCTATATTACACCAATTTACATTTGGTGGGATTTGTCTTGACACGTCCAAAGCCTCCGACTCTTAATTCGTTATATGAGCAACTTCTTTAATATGGAGCCCTGGGGACAAGACCCAATTTGAAATAAAGTTGTGCAGTTAAAAGCAGAAAGACACAGACTGTGTGCCCAAATAAACGAACTGAGGAGTTACAGTTCTGCTCTGTGTCTCATCTAGAGTGCTGTGCTCCTAATAGCAATGTGAGCTTCAGGCCTGAGCCTTGCCTTTGCCAAGACAGAAGCAGTCTGGTGTGGATGAGAGCAGCACACTGGATTTCACAGTGGGAAAAGGCCGATAGCAGCAATTCCTCAGCTGCTTGCTGGATGATATTGTCTCACTTTTCTCACATGTACCGCTTTTATTTAGGTCAGCCTGGCTTTTTTGATTTAAAAGATGTGTAACGTATCACCTTAAGCTCTTGCTGGTGTGGTTTTGGGTTGTGTTGTTATATCTTCTTTATTTTCACTCTGCCCAGTGTGCATTTCTTCAGACACAAGGTGGTTTTAAGTCAAGTGTAAACTGGAAAACTTCCATTTACTCTATCAAGTGATAGCAACGTGTGCCTGCTAACTCTGTGAAATAGCTTGGCTTCAGAGTTTGCTAACATCAGCTTTATGAGATTTGAGGGGTTTGCTCCAGATGAAAGGAAGGCTTTGCTGTAAAATCCTGATTCTTCCTAACCTGGCTTTTCTTCAACTATTCTGGAGTTAGATGCAAGCTAGCACAGAAATTGCTGTGTGCTTTGTAAGCCTATGAAGAAGTTTGGTGTACGTGTGAGTAACTGTGAATAGTACATTAAATAAATGAAGCAAGAAAAGGTGTCACAGTTGCTTGATCGAGACTTATGTCATTTGGGCTTATTGGATGAGGAAAGAACCTCATTTCTAATTCCAGATAATGAGATTTTGAGGTTTGGTGGCTCTAAAGGGCCAGGTTTCAAGTGGTGCCTAAACCAGACAGGTTTCTTATGGAGGATGTTATGTAAATGCATAGGTAGAGATTTATCCCTACAGGATCAGCGATAGATCCCTGTACAACTAGGGTTTTTTAGGGAAGAACCTCAGTGTACTGCCAATTCTGGGCTAACCCTTTATTTTTCTTAGATACTTCTGTAACTCTTTTTATGGGTACCGAATTGCTTCCCTGACACACCACATTGCAGACAAGGGCAAAAGTTTAGCAATCTGCAGTGCAGAAGGGCTGATTTCATTGCCAGCTGCTGATTCTGGCTGTGCAGCTCTTGTACCAGCCAATTAAACCCACACTCATTACAGCCTTTGTGGTTTGGAACTGAAGTGTTCCTGCCTTTAACTCGTAGTTTTACAGGATGTTGGTTTAGGCTGGAGGTTTGCAGAGCTTCACATCTTCTATTTTCCTTTGGTGTGTGCTCAGGGGGTAGGGGAGGTGAACAAGGAGAGCTACAAGGAGAATTGCACACTGTGAAATGGGAGGGTGTGTGTTTCTCTGAAGGCATTGTGAACCTGCAGTCGCCTCCTAAAACTTTCATTGAATGCTGTAGGATGTGCTGTACCAAACTGCTGCGGGTAGTAATGGTTTCTGCTGCAGTGTCAGGCTTGAAAAGCTGACTAGCGCTGTAGGAAGGGCTGAGCATCCCTTCGCAAGCGTATTCCTTCAGTCCCTCAGCCACAGCTTTCTTCCTGCCGCCGTCATGGAGAGCCTCTGCCATGTTTGCAGACCATTTTGGGAATGCTGCTGGGCAAAGAGGAGGTCCCAGCGGGAGATGAGGCAGAGAAGGAAGAAGAATGTGACCCTCTGAGCCGTTACTGCTGGCTGCACTATTTTAAAGTCAAACTTAATTTTTAGCTCTTCATAAACAAATCCTTGTGCTAGCTTTTTATATAGCTCTGAAGTCAGTGGTTGTGGCTGTTGTTCCGTGGTACAGCCTCCATGGGTGCCATAGGGAGGAGAGCTGACCCCTCCTTCCCAAAATGCCTCTCAGCACTTGGGGAGACCTTTTAAGAGGTGCTCTGCAGAGGGACAAACCCTCCAGCTCTTCTGAACATTGTGTGACAGCTTCTTTATCCAAAGGTAAATAGGTCTAATGGATCGAGTAAGATGCTGGGCTCGCTGCAGGTTACTATGGGAGCTGGTGTCCTTCATCGCAAGCCCCAAGGGGCTGTTTTTGCCCCAGTGCTGTTATATTGGACCTGGACATTCAGTACTTGCCCTGGAAATGCAGTGTGCAGCATGAGCAGGGAAGCAGCAAGGATCCCATCTCCCAGGGGGGTGTTAGTGATGTTTAGCTTTGTCATGACTTTACAGCCCTGTTGATTTTTAACTTGGAGATTTCGGTGGAAACCACACACGCTGCTGTGAAAGTTCATCCTTGGTAACAAGTAAACAAGTGATGGAGCAGTCTGAGTCGGGAATTCCCCTCCAGACCTCACTGGGAGGAGGAGCTTTGCATTTTTCTCCTCCTGTGTTTATTTTTAGTCTCGCCTTTAACATTGCAGATAGCACGGTTTCTTAGTCCATTCTTTGCCTGCTCAAGTACCGCTCCATGGAAGTCTCTGATTTCCTTTCACCCCTCTTCTTGTCAGTGTCTTTAGTGATGACTCTGTTCTGACTTGATAGTGCTGTTTCTGATGCTAATATGGGCATAATGCTGTCTTTTTAGGCCCCTTTCTCCCCTGGATATGTTTTGCACTTGCTCTGAGGGTATGCTGTGTTTTAGAGTTGAAAGAGAAGAATTCAAGTCCTATACAGCTCCCACCACTGGTAACCCTGGTCTGAAGCCATCAATAACGATCACAGGGTTTGGGTGGTGTTGGTGAGGACAGACTTGCCAGCAGCACCTATCTGCAAGCCCAGATGATTTATCCGAGAGCTCTTGGCTTTTCAAGGAGGCCTATTTCTTTCCAGAGCTAGCTGTGTTAGTCTGAGTCAGCAGAAGGGTATTTGATCTTTAAGCTGGTTGTTGGGTTTTCTGAGTTGTCTTTTGCTGACCGTTAGTCAAAGTCTCCAGAGATAGCAGAGGACATTATTCAGGACTCCTAGTGCTTGAAAACTCTTAGACATAGTGGTTTCTGTCAACAGTGGGTATGCAGTCTGGACTGTATTGGGCTATTTCAGGGGGAACAGTTGTATCAGAAATAGCTGAATCTAAAGACATTTGTCTTCTGCAGTAATAGAATCTGTGCCTCGTCTGAAATGAGAGACCTAGTGGAACAGTAATAGATGCTCACTGCTGTGGAGGCAGGGAAGTATCACCCTTTTAGTATGGGACAAGGCTTTGGGACCAGCAGGCTGCCTGCCCTAGGCAGAGCATCATTGGCAGGGTCCAGTCACCATGGGTTGGGGTAGTGCTAGACCCCAAAACCTTGTCGGCATACCTTAAAGCATACTCTCAAATACTTACTGAGGAGCCTAATTCTGTATTTTAAGCCCCCTAAGAGTAGTTTTTTCTTACCCATAAGCTGCTGTAACCTCAGAGAAAGTTGCTGTGTCCCAGGGAGCATGTACAGGAGACAACCTGTGCTTTTTGGTGGATGTGGTCTGCTCAAAGTATGGTGATGCAGGGGGTAAAAGAAGCCTCTTTGACATTCAGCAATACCATGCCAACCTATGTCTTGGTAATTGTTATTGATCCTTGTGAGTCTTCTCATACTCTGAATTGATTTGACTTCTGATAATGTGACTTTAGAGGAAGGGGTTTGCAGGAGGTTCCCAACCAGCATGTACTTTCATTAGTGGAGGGGATGAGTTAACAGAGGTGGGAGATGGTGGGAACAAGGGGCCCGCCTGTGCTCGGTTGCAGCTCCTCTGTGTTCAACCAAAATGTCACAGTGCTGTTGGATCGTGGAGAATGAGGCTGGTTGAACACTGGGAACTTGAGGAATGTGTTTGAAGACAAGACCAGCTGCTTTGCTGTTTGGGTGTTTTATGTTTTTTGTAGACTTCTGCCAAATTTGGGTGCTTAGAGAGCAGCTCTTCTTGGCAAGCATCTGCAGGCTCTGATCTGCCTCCTTCTAACCGAACACCCTTCAACAAAACCAGCTTTTTTTCCAGATTAACTGGCTGTTGGGTTTGCTTTATTATTAAACAAAGTGAGATCTCTGGGGGCTGGTGCCTGTTGAAGTCTGTCTGTGATAACGTAGAAAGGTTCCCAGTTCAAATGCAGCTGAAGAATAATGTAGAAACAGAACAGTTTGAGCAGGGGTGGGCACAGAAACTGCAGAGATCTGTTTCTTTGCTTGGGAGTCTTGTATTGCAGTCTGTTGTTACAAGAAAATCCAGTTGACAAGTTTTATTCAGTCTCTATTATTCATGCAGTGAATACTTCTTAAAGCTCTGCAGAAATATGTCTTTTTCTGGGCCTACAATGAGTGGGAAAACACTGTTTATATCAAATGCTGGAGGATTTATGGGTAACTACTATATGGTTCGAAGTAACAATATACACAGTGTATTGTAAATGATTCTCTTTGTATATTTGGCCTATATTCAGTATAAGATTAAATGCAAGAATTTATGGGCTTAAGAACCCCAACAATTTTCCCATGCTGAAAGCAAAAAAGGACGGCCTTTAACAAGGCTTTATACTATAGAGTATTTTTAAAAGCAAGTTTTTAATTTCCTTCATATATATTCCATGTAAAAGTATGTACTTTGCACTTCAAATAGGATACTGTTCATTGCACTTACCAGCAAACAGCTGCAGAGTTCCAATCCCTCAACTGCACAGCAGCTGCTAATTAAACATATATAATTCTACCCTGATTGGCTTATAATGGTTATAATCCCCTTAAATTTGATTATTACCACAGCGTGGTAACTTCAGCCCCCCCTCACCCAGTTTCATTGTGGGGTCTGTGAGTAACCAAACTAGTCATTAAGAGCTGATAGCTGGATTGCTTCCTGCAGAGGAGTGAAGATGCCCCATTCCCATGTGTCTTTGGAGGTACCCAGCTTGAGAGTTTGGTTTTATTGCTTGGCTGCTGTCATTGCATCAGAGGAAGGTTCTGTGGCTGTGCAGGGAAGGGGGAAATCTCAAAAGCTTCAGGCACAGACATTGCAGCTCCTGGTCAGAGCCACTGTGTGCATCCATATACAACAGACAGGCAGTGCTCTTTGGTCTTGGTGGTGCCCTCAGCACCACTTTGGCTATGTGAATGTATCCTTGTGTTCTGATTTTAATTTTTTTTTTTCAGTCACCTGGTCACTTTGCAAAACACGAGAGTTGTGGTTTTCAGCCCTAGGATTACTTTGCTTTCATCTTGTGCCCATCTGCTTATCCTCCACCAGTTTTTTCTCAAGATATTTTGTAGCTCTTGATAGCGGGGAATGGCCTCTTCCTTTCTTCTGCAGCGCCTCAGTGCTTGGGAAATGACATAGTAGGACCGAGTACTAATAAATACCTGCTGCTGGAGAGCAGTGTGGAAACCCTGAGTTCTGGGCAATTCCTCCCCCTCCCCTTCCTGCAGTCCTGAGACATGAAAGAGGCCATGTCAAATGCCTTGTCAGAGAGATGCCCTGATCTGAAAGTATGGCTCTTAGTGTCACCCAGTTCATCTCTGACTTGGGGATCTGGTATTAATAGAAGAGATGAAAGGCCAATTTTAATATACACAGTAGATAATAGAACCTGTCATTAAAACCAAAATCTCCCAGAGCATAAAGTAGTGACTGCATCAGTGTATGCATTAGTTAAGTGCTTGGATAGAGGAAGGCTGGTGCTTGTGCCAAGAAGAGCATCCAGATTGTGGCTGCTGGGGCTGGAGAAGAGCTATGGAGCAGCCATAATGGGGCAGGAATCTTGCTTCACTGCTGCTGTGATGGCCCTTCCAGTGAGTTAGGTCTAAAATCTGCTGGGGTCTGGAGATGCTGCCTTTTGGGTAAGGTCTCTTCAGCCTGGCTGCGTGTCGTACCAGATCTTTGATAACAGAGCTTGGATGCCTTCTTGTGTAGCTGTTGTATTTCAGAGGTAAGGGAGAGGCTGGGTTGCCTCATATGAGGCACTGGAATAGGTTGCCCAGAGAAGCTGTGGCTGCCCCATCCCTGGCAGTATTCAAGGCCAGGTAGGACAGGGCTTGGAGCAACCTGGCCTGGCATGGACAGGGGATGGCACTAGATGAACTTTAAGGTCCTTTCCAACACAAACCATTCTGTGATTCTAATTCCATATGGGGAAAGAGTAATGAATTTTCCTTAACTCTTATTACTCGCTTTTTTTGGTTGGGTTTTTGCTTGTTTGGTTGGTTTGTTTCTTTTTCTTCTACACTTACCGGGATTGACACGAGCTTCTTAATGCATTTTTTCAATTTAGGTAACATTTTTATGCACAGATGTTCCCTTCCAATTTCATTCCAACACATATGGACATTTGCATGCAAATTAAAAGAAACGTTTTCTGTGTGTGCAGACAGTTGATAGCTATTCATTTCGTAAAGTCAGCTAATATAATGCTTGTTAATTTTAAAGCTCTCCTGTGGCTGGCAAGGAACTGAAGCTATCGATCAGGGTCCAAGAGATGCAGTTCCTGCAGCTCTGAAGGATGATCTCTGGTCTGAGAGTTACGAGTCTGCAATCAACTTGTTCTTGGGTAAAAGAGAAAACTTCAGTGACTTCTGACTTTCCCTTTCGACTCATCCCGAGATGTGAGATGGCTGTGCAAAAAGGACAGCGCAACAGGGATTTATGATTCTCTTCAGCAAAGAGGAGACTTGCACTGCCATGACATCTTGTATCTCAGAAGAAGTTAATCACAGCTTTTTTCTGTGTTGCTGGGTTACATTGCTTTGAGAAAAAGCAGAAACTGCTATGAGCAGTATG
This sequence comes from Forpus xanthops, assembly GCA_032466535.1. NCBI lineage: Eukaryota > Metazoa > Chordata > Aves > Psittaciformes > Psittacidae > Forpus > Forpus xanthops. The sequence goes on from JASSUY010035767.1 coordinate 32,309, forward strand.
AATAGCTGAAACCACAAGTCCCACTGAGATTACAGCCAACTCCTCCTAAAGGAAATGGATTCAACCACCAACATAGTTTTTCATTAGATGGGTTTTTCTCGGAGCGAACAGAATACCCCTATTGTGGCATAATTGTTTAGCTTTTGGAGACGTAGGCAGAGTTGCAACTACATGACTGTTTAAAAAAATAATTGAGCTTGATGAGGAGGGGAGGGCAAAGAGACATTTGGCTTTTTATTACACTTTGTAGCATGTTGCAGAGTAATGCAGCAGGTTTTAATTTGCTTGCTTTCTGTGCTTTTTGGCTCTGCAAGGGGGGGAAGGAGGAAAGTCTGTCTTGCATTTCAGGACAAATCTAAATCTGATGGACCAAAGTTTTGGCTATCTGATTGAAACCTTTTGTTGCTGGGACTCAATGACTCTACCAAGCCAGCAGGGCTGCAGTGATTTGTGTCTCAGATTCATTGTTCTGAACTGTTAAAATGTATTTAGTCGTGGTTAATGGGAAAGTTATTCTTTTCATTGCAGTGATATGGTTAATGGCTTAAAATCAAGCTCAGATGCAAGTGGGGAAAATGCAGTGTGGACAAGACATGGAAGCAGAGCTCATACCCATGGATTTCATTTAATATCTGGTACCTTGGTCGTTCAGTACCCCAGAAATGTACCCAGTTCTTCAAGATGTACAAAACAATGGTGTTTTTACTAAACCTAATTAAACAGGAGATGGCTAATGCTTGTCAGCTGAAATTACTTCTGCATCTCAGCTGAAGGACCAGAAATCGGTTTGTTCTGTTCTTTCCTTGCCCTTGTAGCATCAAATATACTTGTCAATGTATTTGTTGACAAATACATAATTCCTCAACAGAAGATGTTGCTGTTCCATGCAGATGGGCTCTAGAAAGGCAAACCATTTATGTAGGGGATTAGTAAGTGCAGGCAGTTTGGAATTTAGAAAGGTACTGAAGAATTGGGGATCTTGGATCTGTGGTTGTTGGTGAAAAGACAAAGGTTTCCAAATGAGTATTTACCCACTGGAAGCATGATTTAAGGTGCATCAAACTGGGTGAGCACAATTGCACTCAGGTACTGCCTAGGCAGAATGTGGCAACATACATTAGGACATTTTTAAATACAGGATTATCCAGTCAGTATTTCTGTGTAGGCTTTTCTCATGGGAATTGTCTGGCTGCTTACACCATGACCACAAAATGTCAGACAATGCAAGGATCTTCCCCCCCGTCCCTTTATTTCCATTTCTCTCCTCACAAAGGCAGTTCCTTGCAGTGGTGGCTGTGGTTTGCTCATTTTTTCCTAGGAAGCCTGTGAGCAAACTCTTGGACTTGCTCGTGAAGTGCTTACTAATATCGGATCTTTGCGGGTGAGTTTTCCTTCTAAAGCTGTGATGTGTATGTGTTTCAGGGTGCCTCTGGAGATTAATGACAATGGGGCCGTCCTGGGTTCAGCAGTAGCAGTCATTTTTCTCCTTCTTAGTAGCTGGTGCAGTGCTATGTTTTTGACTTCTAGCATGGGAACAGCACTGATAACACCGATGTTTTCAGTTGCTGCTCAGTAATGTTTACTCTGACCAAGGACTTTCTGAGTCGCATGCTCTGCCAGGGAGGAGGGGAAGCCGGGAGGAAGCAGAAGCAGGGCACATGACCCAAACTAACCAAAGAGGTATTCCGTACCATAGCACATCATGCCCGCTGTATAAGCTGGGGGCAGTTACCCGGAAGGGTTCGATCACTGCTGGGATCTGGCTGGGTATCGGTCAGTAGGTGGTGAGCGGTTGTATTCTCTTTCCTTCTTATTTCCCTTGTCATTACTATTCTTGGTGGTAGCAGCGGTGGTTTGTGTTATACCTTAGTTACTAAACTGTTTTTAGCTCAACCCATGGGAGTTACATTCATTCAGTTTTCCTCACCATCCCTCTGGGAGCCAGGGGGAGGAAGAGGGGGAGTGAGTAAGCAACTACATGGCTGAATTGTCAGCTAGGTTTAAACCATGACAGAGGGACTGAAATTAGTTCTCTGTCAAAACTGCTGAGGATCTTATGGGCGTTTCAATAGGTGCACACTGTTGGGCTTGAAAATTGTCCCATGAGCCTGCTGGGCCTCATCACCTGCCTGTATTTAAGGTCTGTTTTTAGTCAGGCTCTCATCAGAGGTTTGGAAAACACAAAACATGTAGAAGGCATTCTTAAAAGTAAGGAATGTCTTTACATGACTGAATTTAAATCGTTTCATTTATTTAGTCTTTAATGTTTTATTAACCATCTAAACCAGTTTAGATCGGAGCCCAAGATTCAGCGGTAAAACCAGATAAACCAGTATGTTTTGCTAAACTGGACATTTGTTGATAGGAAGATACTCCAAGTGCCTCCTGCGCGCTCTTGCAGAGAGCTGGGCTGGTGAGGAATGCAGCACAGGGGCCTGGCAAAGGCAATGTAGAAGATGAAACTCCAAGAGATGGGAAACATCCAGAGAAGACACATACTTCAAAAGGAGCAGAATGTAATTAAAATAATCCATCATGAGGAAATGAGTATGTTTGGGCCTTATTCAGCGAGAGGAAATACATCTCGAGAAACTGATACAAGTAAACTTTGTCTAAATTGCAGAGGAAATGAATGTAGACAGTTGATTAAAAATGTGAAAGAGCTTTAAATTTAAAACTTCATAGGAAGGACAAATAAAATGTCATTCCCAAAAGAAAAATACAGAGCTGTGAAAGCCAAATCAAAATGGAAAATAGATAGCAAGTTACTTTTCCAAAACAAATAAAAACTGTGAATCTATTAAAAATGATGAAAAAAATGGAAATTGCTTTTAGAAGATGAGGCAGCTTGTGAGTGGTGGCGCAATGGCACATGTTCGTGATCCTGAAAACTAGTCTGCTGCTGCTTCTGATCACTGGTGGCTTTGGGCTCCAGAGTGTGGGACATGCGGGACCCCAGATTGAGAGCAGCCTTTGTCCCCAGGTCTCTGGCTCCCATGTAGGTAAGTGGTGGTTGGGATGGAAGTACTCTTTGACTGAGAAGTATCAGTATGCCAGTTGAGGCTGTTACAGCATCCTTTCCTGTACCAGCCAGCCCTGCACACTGGCTCTGGTTTCCCCCCTGACTCTTTCATGTAGTCCCATTGGTATGGGGGTACCCAAAGAGCAGAGCAACCGTTCTGGAGCACAGTCTGTCTGTGCTGCAAGGCAGGACACTTTGATTTATGTCTTTTCCCTGTGGTGCAAGCAATTCAGAAGCATTCACTGGGGAGAAAGCTGGGTAAGGCTGTAAATCACAGTTTCCAGGAGCCTCTAGTGAAGTTCAGCCACCTCTGGTCTTGCCTGGAGTCAGAAAGCTGTGTCACAGCGTGGAGAGGATTGAGCAAGCAAGCTGTGTCTCAAGGACATGGCCAGATAATGGAGATAACTCCAATCCATGCACTTGCAGCAGAAACTATGTGGGTGTTTATATAAATAGAACTCCCTGCAACTGTGCAAAAAAGGTAACAACGCTGCCCCTAAGGCTGCTCAGGGTCTACAGGCTTCTGGGCTTTGTTTATGGCTTGGATAAGCATCTCTGTTTTAACTATTACAATTTAACTGTTGTAATTGTGTGAGGTGCAAGGTGTCCAAGAGGGGCTGCTAATCATTGCAAAGCCAACAAAGTTATTTTAATCACCTCGTGTAGCTTTTAAATAGGGAGATTTGCATAACATTTATTTCTTTTTGTGGGTGTTGAGGCAGAAGACTTAAATGTGCCTTGAGGTGCAGACAGATCCCCCTGTATCTGCAAAGAGATTGCTCTTCTCTGAAATGGGCCTAATGGGCACATCAGCAACAGGCTGTGGAGCCAGGCTTTGTCAATGGCTCCAGCATACCAGAGCCAGGTCAAACCGGAGGCAAAGGCTCAATAGCTAACATGGGAAATGTCTGTGATTTGCAGTAGTGGCATTTATATACCTGCATGACAAGGGGGTCGGGCTGTGAAACATTTTGCATCCACATCTCAGTGTTCCTGTCATCACACAGCCTCAGGAAGCATCAGGGCAAGGCTCTTTGCATTGATAAGGAAATGTCAGCTTGTATCATATGGAAATGTGTGTATAATACATTTTTATAGGCGCATGTGTATATATTATATTTGATATCTCTGTGCTGTTCCTCTATGCTAGCTTTGTTTTATTCTGCTCTATGAGAAAGTCAAACTGAAGGTAGCTGTGATGCAAGCCCCCAAAGCAGTAAAAGGAGGTTCAGCTGCTCTGGATGTAATAAACCGTGTCTCAGGGCTGCAAGTGTTTTATGGGGAAGTGGGGGGTGAATATCTGGTGTTTGTTTTGGTATTTCTTATTTTATCCAGTTTCTTTGTTACACTCTTCAAAACTCATGTGTGTGCTTGTCAGCCGGCAATGTGTGTTGTAAGTACGTGCTGTAGAGGGAAGATGAGGCTGTCTTCTGCACAAGTGAGGTTTCTTGCAGAGACCATTTAAATAGGCTGGAGGGCTGCATCACCTGGGACAAACTATGCAAGCAGATGTGAGCTGGGCACCTTCTGAACTGCTTTCCTGCTAAATCTGGTGGAGAAGAGAGGTTACCTAATGATAAATGAGAGCATGCTTTGGTTTGGAGAAGGCTAATTACTATTTGGGAGATAGGATATGTGTAACTTGACCCACTGAAACCTCTGTAGTCTTCCTAGGGTAATTTTTCTTGTGTGTGTGGATTACAGCTGGACCTTACACAGGAGGCTTGTTGGGCTGAGGTCAGTCTGGTACCCCGGACATGGGTGGTCAGGGAAGGTGCAGGATCCTTCCTGTAGGGAGAAATTTGGGAGTTTTACCCCAGAAATATGTAGTGCAAATTTCCTGAAGTCGTAACTCCCTAACACCACCACTGCTTTACTAAAGGTTTTGTAGTGCCTTTACCAAAACTCCTTAAAAAGGAAAGCAAGCAACCAGCCTATTCCCAAACACGTAAGTGATGGTCTTCCAACAGAGCTTCCACGTGCAGTGTCCTTCAAAGGGCTTTTGACAGGTATCCATCATCACATATGGTCCTGTCTCGGGGCAAGTGCTGCGATTATCAGTTCCTCCCAGAGCATCATGTTTGTTAGATTTGACTGCAGATAAATCAGGAAGTTTGCTTACAAGGGCTGTGTTTTTCCTTTGCCATCCACCTTCACCTGCTACATTTTCCTTGTTGCCACACTAGATTCTTACAGGGTGATATTAATTTATCTCAGCCCTGAGAACTATATTGGGTTAGGTTTTGGGTACCTGCCAGCATTAAAGCAAGCAACCCATTGCAATTTGCATCCTGATGAAGGTGGGGCACTGCCTCTTGTTTAATATTGTGAAGTGAAATAATCGTTTTCCAACTGAGTGACCTGACATGACTTTATAATTAATTCTGTAATTGGGGGAGCACATACTTCGTAATGGTCAGCTGTCCACCAGGACACACAATGTTGTGTTTACTACCAGATTGCTGCCTTTGACTAAAATCAACAGTTCCAGCATTTGAGCACGGGATGATCCATAACACTGTCTCACCTGTGCCACAGAGTAGTATTTCATTGACTTAGGGAGTTTACTCTGAAGTTGTTGGCTGGTCTTTTAAACAGCACTTCTCTGTGAAGTCATTTGTAGTAGCTGCTAAGATCAGTAGAATTTCTGTGTGAAATGTTGTATTCGGTTCTTTTTAGTGTTTGCAGATGTGGTTTTGCCTCCTTCCCAGGGGAAAGTCATGTTTTGTAACGTTGTAAAGCAGTACCACTTCTGCTGGGCACTGTTGTGTGCAGGAAGGACTATTGGTGTAGTAAAGTGTGTGTGTGTACACATGTATCTGTATGTCAGGTCTCTGTGTGTTGAGCTGAGAGGCTTCTCATGCCAAGAGCTGCTGAGGGGTGTAGCTCCCTGGGGTGATACTCAGCTCAGCGCTGGGCACAAAGCAGCCCAACAGAATGTGGTCATTCTTGTGATGGATGAGAAAACAAAACAGGCGGGAGAAATTAGCACTGATTTTGTTGGATAAAGGAATGTTTATCCAACCAATCAAATCTGAGTGGGGGGGAAGCTGATTTCCTATGGTAATTCCTAGTTTTCTGCTTGAAGAGCTTCTGCTCAAAGCTGTTCTTATTTCTAGTATTCATTATCTTTCCCAACAGGAAAGCCACTTGTTTTTTTAGCAAAGGGTGAGGCAGAAACACCTTTGAAAATGTTGGTTCCCAGACATTTGGCTACAAATGGGTGCAAGTTCCAGCACCACTTGGTAATTTCTGCTTGCAACTGTCAGCATACAACCTGAGTGATGTGCAGAGAAACCACTGGGAATTGAGCTACAGAAGTGCTTAAATAAGGACTGTTACCGTGTAGATGAGGACCTTGTGTGGTGGGAGGTAAATGAAGCTGTAGGGTCTCCTGGCGCAGACAGGGTTTTACAATGTGAAAAGACATCTTCTGGATACTGGACCCAAGTGTGCTAGGTCTGTGGTGGCTGAAGGTGTCCCTGTGCCACCAGGTCCAATGGAAGCTGGAGGGAGGGTGTCCTGGTACCTGGGGTGGCAGTTTGTGCACATCAATGGGTAGGGCCAGTCTGTGGGGTGGGGATAGGGGCAGGTTGAGTCTGGGGGGTGTTTTGCTTTACTACTGACTCAGCAAGCTAATTTATCTCGTCTCAGACCTGTCGGAAGCTGTTTTGGTCTGGTTTTGTGCCCAACCTAGCTTTAACCAGCACTGTGTCAAGTGTAAGGAAGCAGTTGAGTAATGGATCTCTGCAGACACAACCTGGGAAAACAGTTCCTGACCTACGTTGTGATGGAGAAAGGCTCTAATCAAAGAGCTTATGTTGATTTTTGCATTTCCCAGGTTATGTGACTGAAAGCACCTTCCTGCTCTGTCCACACCAGTATTTATCTCAGTCATACCCAAGGGAAACCCTGGAAAAGGCTTGTATGAGCATGACCATGTGTATGTGAGAGGTGTAATTAATGGCCCTTTCACAGCAGTCCTGAGTCATCCCAGGTTACCTCACTGCAGCACTGCTCTGAGCAGTGATGGGGACCCAGAGCGGCTGTACTTCTGTCTCCTCTGCATCCCACCAGCAGTAGCTTTGGTCACCATAAGTGTTCATGTTCCTCCTTGGGGACTGCTGGTCCCCTGGTACCCACATCCTCAGCGCTGCCTCCAGGAGGACATCGCCATCAGACAGTGAGTTTGTGAGATCTCAGCTGACCTAGCTGGTGATCTTCATGCAAGGGGGCAGATGCATCTGTCAAAATAGGGCCAAAGTGCTGTTATTTGAAAAAGACTGGTTTGTGTGCTTTTCTTCACCAGTGTGGTCTTTTCATATGTTGTCCCTTTTGCTCTCCCAGCATCAGTGTTTGCTGCTGTGGTCAAATCTGATGTAAAATAACTCCTTTTACTGAATGGTTTTCCCTGCAAGCTCCTTACCCATATTTTGTGTGTGGTTCATAGAATCATAGAATGGTTTGAGTTGAAAAGGACCTTAAGATCATCCAGTTCCAATCCCCTGCCATGGGCAGCGACTCCTCACACTAGGCTGTATTGCCCAAGGCTCTGTCCAACCTGGTCTTGTACACTGCCAGGGATGGAGCATTTACCACTTCTTTGGACAGCCTGTTCCAGCACCTCACCACGCTCATAGGAAATAACTTCTTCCTTATATCTAACCTGAACTTCCCCTGTTAAAGTTTGAACCCATTACCCATTGTCCTAATGTTTGATATATCACAAGCAGCAATAGGAATGGTTCAGATAAAACCATGATTACTGCTCCAATCCAGTGACAATTTGGTTTCAGTACACATCAGGCTGCCACCTAAGGGAAAGGGAACAGAGCCGAGAGCTTAAATATTTGCCAGCGATATGCTATCACCATGAGAAAACGTATTGACTCTTGAAAGGTAAGGGAGGATGAAGTTAACTCTGGGAAAAATAGCTGGTATTTCAGATCTCAAGGTGTGAGGAAATTCTTCTTTTACCTTGTGCTGATTTGTAAATTATAACCAGATGAGTGTGGCTGTTGCAATTCAGGAATGGCATATACAGCGCTAGATGGATGCTATGCATTTTGGTTCAACCACATAGCCTGCCTTGGGCTTGCTTTTAACATATCCCTTTGAGTTGAATATTTTTCTGGAGGTCTTTTTAACTTTGGGTGGCCTGCATGGATTGCAACAACCCAGCACAGTAGGGATGAGTAATATGAGACTCAGTGTTATTTCTGAATTTCCTTGTCTTTGAAGGCTGAGCTCAGATACTGTGTTCTTCTGTCTGCAATCAAAGCCTATGGTTTGATTTTTCTTGAATACATGTATTTATTTCAAGCCTGTACTCTCCCTTAAGTGGTTTGCTGGCCTTTTAGGGGGTTTATTTCTTATTTCTTCAAGAAAATAAGTTGGAAGCATCTGTTGCTTTAGAAGTCTCACTGGCAGGAATGGGTTGAAGGGCAGCCGTGGTGTTAAGTGATATGGGGTCTTCGTCCCAGTTGCATGTTCTGGGTAGCTTTTGCTCCAGTAAAGTGCTCTCTTCCAGTGGTCTGGCAGAAACTCAACAATACTGAGTATTTTACTGTCATATAAATGTAAAATACAAGCAGCTTTTGTGCAAGGGGGCCCCAGTAATGCCAGCCACTCCAGACCTCGCTTTTATGGAGGATGGATGCTTGGTGCTGCCAGGGAGCAAGCCCACCGTCTGCTGAGGCAGGGGCTCTGCTCTGGGATGCCTCCGGAGCAGCCTGCAAGATGCCTGTTGGAAAACTGGAGCAGAGGGGTTTTTTTCTGCAGGACTAACGCAAAAGTATATAAAATTGAGGTATGAGGTGCAGCAAGGGGGTGCAGAGGAGGACAGGATGTCTCTGTATCTAGGGCAGAAATGCTATGGAGGTGCTAGCCTTGCTCTCACGCCTTTTTCCAAGATGCTGGAATTCCCTTCCGCATTCATTGACCTTTACTTTGCCCCTCTCTTAAAAAGGCACAGGATTACGAGGTCATCACACCAGCATCTGCTTGAATTGTATACTGCCCATGCATCTGTGTCATGCTTGTGAAATCTTATTAACTTAAAATGTTTGTATCAACTGTCACAGCTTTGGACCAAGCGGTTGCTGCTGCCAGGCAATCTCAGCCGCACTGCATCTGTGTTTGGCTTGTGTCGGGAGAGCCCCTTTTGAATTAAAAAATAGAAAAAGAGGGGATGGGGATGGGGATGGGAGTTTGTTCCATTCTGTGTGACAGTTCTTACATGGGAAGTTCCCTTTTCCCCTTCACTTTTTCCTCATGTGGTTATGGTCCTGCCCATCTGGCAACTTCAGCTAAGGCTGCCCAGGAGCTCGGAGTGGAGAAGTTGAGTTTGTTGTGTGACAGTGCTGAGAGCGATGTACCCCTATGGGTTTGCAGGCGTCATCCTGCTGGAAATGTCTTAATTGCTCAGATTTAAGCTCAGGTCTGCGGGAAGAAGCTTCTCAGAGAAGCTGGTTTTGCTCATCACTCTGCTGCAGTTGTATGGCCTTTGATTGTGGTTTTTTTCTTTAGAGACTGGAACTTGAATAGTTGTTATGATGTTTCATTGGCGTTTCCTCTGCAACACTTCATTTATTATGTATAAACACAGTGTTATGTATTCCAGGTAATTTATATAATTGCTGTGCCATTAAGCTTGTCTAGTTAGAATCAACAACATTAAAAAATGTGAAATTTGAGTGTCTGCAGCAGTGGTTGCCTGGTTATGTTATAGCCTATATGGGATTCCTGTGTGAGATCCTGCCTTTCTCTTTTTTGTGCACCAACAGCGCAAGTTGCGTTAAAACTAAATGATTAAACAGGAAAAATATTTCATTGGAATGTCATATATGTAAACCACGACTTCTTTAGTGATGTTATTAGAATATTTAATGTTTTCATTTCGTAGCCTCTGAGAATTTAACTATGCAGCCTTAACACTGCACTCCAAAGGAAACAGGGAATGGTTTCCCCCTTGTTAATTTGCAGAGCTCCTTGCCACAGGGTATTACTGAGGGCCATAATTCAACAAAGTCTGAGACCATGCCAGTAATTAAATATACACAAACTGTCGGAGCAACTGAGATTAAGGCAAAAAGCCACCTAAAACAAAACCCAGCCCTTTGAAGTTATGAATATTGGATGGGATATGGCTTCATGCTTTAGAATATAAATCAGTATTAACTCTGGATTTGGGAAGAAGGTTTCTCTGGAGCATATTAAGAGGCATTCCTGTGGCTGTTCCACCCAGTGTCCTGTGCCTTGTCTCATCCAGCCCCAGGATGATCTTGCCTGCCAGCAGCAATGTTTCGCATGGAGCATCCAGAGCACTGAGGGTTTATCAGAGCAGGGATTCCTCCTTCCTTATCCACTTCTGCAGAGCTATTTGCAGCTCCTTCCTGGATGCTGTTTAAATCCTGAGACTCAGTGTTTGGTCATTTGTTACAGGTCTGCATTCACTTGTCCCAGATCCATGGTTTCCATGTGAATAGCAGGACACAGGGATCACAGGAGTGTTGTAGTGCTGGGAGGTGGGGTGGGGGGGTGTTCATCCCAGTTACTGAACTGTTTAAAGAATAATAGTCCAAAATGTTTAAAATATCTTTGTGGGTTTTATGTGGCCATCACTCATCACACCGCTGTGCTTCTGCATGGAGTCACAGCAGTGGGAATATCTCTGCGTGTTTTCAAGCCAAGGACTATTAGGCAGTCCAATGTCATGGATGTCCTGAATTCTTCCACACTTTCCTCTCTGCAGTTGTCCAAGACCTGATGGCTCTTCATTTTAAAATCTCTCCAATAAGTCATGTGCCAATCTGCAAGCTTGAATTTAACCTTTTGCCTGAACTGACAGGATTTGCTGCCTTTATGCTGAGCCAGTGACTCAGGTCTGGTGCATGAGAGTGCAGGGCAGGACCTTTGCTCTCAGGGCAAATATATCACTTCTGAATAGGAAGTACGCACATGCACTGCAAGTTTGCTTCAGCTTGTTTAGGAGCACTGTCAAGCCAGGCTTTGTTGAGGTTTGACTGTGCTTTGGAGGGTTTCTTTATTCATTAGATTAAAAAACGTGGTGGATGAAAGTGGTTTGGATTCTGTCTGGCACCAAAACACCCCCCAAAACCCTGTCACTTCTGCCTCCCCCCACTTCACCCAGTATTTCCCCAGGCACTGCTTTCTTTAGAATTAGTCTTAGAAAACGTGTTTTTCTGCAGGAGTTAAAACTGGTTCATTCAGCCTTTAGGCCTTTCTTTGCTTGATAGTGTTAGTGAATACTGTCCAATAAACCAGGAAACCAGTTCCAGTCTGAGAACACAGTGCCATTTTCCTTGTGAGAAAGCGTGGAGCTGTAGAGGGGGGGGGAAGAGAAGTGTTGTTATTTCCACTCCAAAATCAGAGCTGATACTGACAGTGTTTTAATAGATGAGATGCTCCGCGTCCAGTATCGTGATGGAAATTCATTGTGTGCAGAACCAGGAAGTTGGGAAATAAAGAGAAAAATAAGAATTAAGATTGATTTGCGTTGGAAAGCGGGGGGAGGGCAGAATGTAATGAGTGAGACTGCTGAATGTTCTGTGATTTAATGGGGTCTTGTCAGCCTCGTCTAAGAGCTCCTGGATCCTAATAAAATGATTCAGAACTCCTGGGGATAAGCCAGCTTCTCCTCATAAAGCTCTTCCCTGCCCAAACTGTAATGAAGTTTGTTTTCTTACATATTTGCTTCATTGGATGCTTACTTTTCCTGTTTGTATGTAGAGAAGGATTTGACTAAAGCAGGATTTATCTCTGCAAGTTAAATGACACAATCATGGTTTTAGGTACAACAATTTACCTTCCTAATGTGGGTACTTTGCTTCTGTGGAGAATAATTGATCAGGCCTCAGCATCTGAGCAATTGCCTCAGTTTGTTATTTAGCTGTGCTGGTTTCCGTGTGTGAAATCTCCCTTTTCCCACAAATTCAGCCTGCGGAGGCAGCTTTGGGGAAAGAAATTACTTCAGAGCTTTGGAAAAAAACAAAAGTGCAAACTTTAACAGATTTCATCTTGGCCAAAACCATTTAATACCAAGAATATTGTAAATGCTTTCTATTGGAATTACTCCCTCTGGGATGCTAATCTGGGAGCAATCCAGGCATTTGCTTCTGACCTTCCCCCCTTCCTGGAGATCCAAGCGCATTGCTCATGAGAGAGCAAGACGGGGGAAGGAGGGGCTGGGAGAGCTGTTGTTTTCCAGAGGAAATGAAGTAATGTCACTTTTGGTAGGAATTACAGGCTCTGCAATGTCTTCAGAATAGGTGGCTTCTCAGAAAGGAAAAGCAGCTGGTGTGGGGTCTTGAAGGCACCTTGAACATTGGCATGCTTTCGCCTCTACTAGCAGTGTAGGCTGGCTGTAGTTTCATGTGTGAGTCAGTACTAGATAATTTTACCACTTAATCCTTTTGTTTACTGGTAGAAGGCAAAGACATCCCCTGGGATTGATTTGCCAAGGTTACACCTGCAGGAGCCAAGAGGAAGAGCTGAGAGATCCCTGGAGCATGGGAAAGGTGGTCCCTGCTGTCTGTACAAGCTGTGTGTGATGTGGTCCCACCTTATTTGAGGGCCTGTCTCCTCTAGAAATCTTGCATGATCTGCATTTTTATGTTGTTATTCAAGAGAATCTTGGTCCTGATGCAATGGACCCAGTGGGCACTCCTGCATCACGAGGCACCCGCATGGACCGTTGAATGGGTTTCCACCTGTGGAGCCCTGTTCTTTCAGCACTGTTTAAATGGGGAGAATGTTTGAAAAGCTTCCATCCTTGGCAGCCAAGTGCAGACAGCACCAAAGGCAAAGACCAGCCTCCTGCAGACAGCAGCTTTGGGAACCATTGGGAACTTTCATATCTGCAGCAAGTCCTTGCTTCTGCTGCAGTAATGTGCTCCATGGGACTGTGCTGGAAGCTGGGGCTCGGTGGGAGAGCTGTTGTTCTGCTGGAGATAGCCACGCTGGCATGCCCCAGCCTTTTTACATGATCAGCTGCCTGCTTTGCTTTTATGTTGTACCCTTCCCCGTATGTCAAGTTTCAGTGTTTGTGGAGCCTGACAGTTTTATGTACTCGTTTTTTGGGATTCATAAAGCCTGAAAATAGTCTTCTCCTGAGCCCATGGCAGCCTGGCATCATGGTGCAGCTCCGAGAAGGGGCTGAGTATGTGGTAGTGCATCTGGGATGTTTGAGTGTTTGGGTCTGCTTGTCCTCCCTTTTGTACTCCAGATCAAGCAGGCATCATTAGCATCTTCAATGGGCTCTCGGCCTTTTGATGCCAAGCCTCTGCATGCTCTGTGACCTGTGTGGAGGGGACCTTCAGCTGCGCATCGCTGGGGAAGGGCTCAGGAAAGGCTAACAGAGCTGTTTATCCACATTCTGCTCAATGTTTTACTTCTTCCTGCCTTTCCTGTCCTTACCCAGCCACTCAGCAATGGGGGGTAGGAGGAGGGGGGAACCACAGCAGATTTCCTTTCAATATTGGTTTGGATGTTCTGGAAAACAGGAATCGTGAGTCATTAGTCCCAAATGAACGCTTGTGCACGAGGCTGAAATGACATGTAAGAGATGGGTCACCTCTGGAGACAGGAAGAGTGGGGTATCGCGCTCATAACTCTCAAGGCTACGGTTCAGCTTGCGTTGGCTCTTCCGTCTATACAACTCTCATTGGAGAGGCTTGTAAACACCTTTGTGTACATTGGTCTCAGCCTGGAGCTGAGGGTTTTGGTCTGGGAGCAGGTTTTAAAAACAAACAGCTCTCTCTGGTTGCTGTTACGCTTTCAAACTCAGCGTGTATGTTTCTTTACGTGTCCTTGGAGCCTGCAGAGATCAGCAGTTTCTGGAGGAATCTGTTCTGCCAGGTTTCTTTTGCAGAATGGAAACGCAAGGCATGGGTTTGAGGTGGAACTCTGGATTTTGAGTCTCGGTGGTTCTGACCTTGTTGCCATCAGCAACAATGGGTTTCTGTGCAGCTCCCAGGAGATTTTTGCCAGTTGGAAGACAGTGGTTTCATTTCTCCTTCCTTTCTCTCTGTGCCCACCTTTTCTAGAACCTGCTTTCCTCACAGCAAAGTGCCTGATGCAGATGGACCATAATCTCCTCTATCTGAGTCACTGGGTGGTGTTAATACTGGGCATGGGAGCACACTCTGGGGCTTCCAGGGCTGGAGGAGCAGGCACTGCCCTCAGGCCGAGTGCTCCTTTAATCCTCAGAGTCACTTAACGCAAACCCATCTCTGATTCTGTGTAAATACCTCATCTGAGCCAGCAGTTTACTCCATTCAGCTTTAATTGCCTTCTGTGACAAAGAGGTCTGTGAGGGTCCTGTACTGATTTCTGCCCAAGTGAAGAAGTGTCTTGGGTGAGCAGACAATCTCCTCCATAACTTTGCTCAGCTATTGTATACTATTGTGAGGCACTACTGGCTTTGGCTTTCTCTTTTCTTTTTTGGCAGAGCAAGAATAGGACAATATTTATGCCCCTTTTCTGTCCATCATGAGATCATTGTTTTTCCTGTAGTTCTTGACCTTTGTCATTTTGCTAACCAGGACCGACTTGAAGGGTGTTGATTTAATCAAGCTTTGGAGTCCTAATTGGTTAAAGTGCCAAAAAAAGCTTCAGAACCTACCTAGATTAAAAGCAAATATCCCAAGTTAAGATGAAATTCCTCCTTCAGTGAAATGTGGTTTGGGAAAATACTTCCCCACTACAGCTCCTTTCAAAAGGTTGACCTGGGATCATTAATCTTAAAACTATGCAGTGCAGATGAGGTTTTCCCCTTTTTTTTCTAGAGAGGGAAGGAATGCCATGTATCTCAAAGCATCTCCCTAGAATTAGGGCAAGCAAACCCAAAACACTAGGGTAGTTGATAAATGGAGTACAGGCTAATCCACGAGTAACAGGAGTTCTATGCCTTTAGGATTGGCTTTATCTTGTTAGTTGGGCATCCTTTTTTCTTTGCTCTCCTATTTCTCTTGTTGTAGTTTGACATCAGTGTATACATGTTATTAGGTGCTTTAATTCTGTGTGAAATAATAAAGCTGCAGCCTTGAAGTTGAAATGCTCCATGTTCAGCTCTTGCTAATACACCTTATTCTCGTGCTTCATCCAGGCTGCTCGGATTGGGTGGCCTGGAACTCTTGCTGAGCATTTGGGACCATTCATTTTCTGGCATCTCAGAAACTCCTAATGAGGCTGCTAATTCAGTATCTGTGTCAGTGCAGTCCCACAGTGGAGCCCACCGTGTGCTGGGTGGTTGTAGGTGATGGGGGCAATAATGCTTCTGGGAAAGGAGGAGTGGAGATGTTGCATATGGAAGGTTGGATGGGTGTCAGATGAGCAGCTCTGTTCAGCCCTGCTTCTTGGCAGCCAAAAGGCCAGCCTCTTAGGAGTGGAGATGGTCATTTGCTCAGGCCATAAAAGGGACTGAAAAATGCCACTTTGGATGATGGAGATGGTCTTTGAGGGTTCAGCTGATGATGGCTGAATCTTCTTCCACTGCTTTGAAGTGGTGCAGGGGCTGGGTGTGCCCCTGGCTGGCCACGTGCAGGGGAGGTTTCTCCATCTGAAATGCAGTTTGTGGTGGATGGTTTCAGCTGTCCAATGGAAACCAGTCAGCTCTTCGTCAGGTGAGGGTACTCTTCCTGGCTTGGCATCTGGACATGGCCATCACTGCATGCGGTTTGTCAGTGCAAACCTGCTTTTATCTTTCCCACTGTTTCCATTTGTTTTGGTCATCCGCTCTTCCTAAATGCATTTTCCTATGATGATGTGTTTGCTCTTCAATTGTATGTAACAGCTCTGTTAAAGCAGAAGGGCAGTGCTGGGGGAGCAAAAGAGAAGGGGCTCTTCCATGGGCTGAGGCTTGAGCAATAGCCATTTTCCAGCAGTGGCTGGTGAGCCCCCAGAGCATGAGTTGTTCCGTTTTCTAATTAAAAAGACCTGTTCCTGTAAATGCTCTTGCAGGGGTCAATATCATTGGAAAATATGCTCTGTGTTCAGGTTCTTGCTGATGGTGGCAATTGTAAGTGACTAATTCCTAGAGTGTTTTGTCATTTACTGGCCACAGATAAATAAGGAAGCAGGGCTTGTCATGACATTTACTGCTGGGGTGGCAGTTCCCAGATTTTACCCTGTTGAAGTGCATGTCGTTTCCAGTTGTGCTTTACTAAAGGATGTATACTGTAATACCAAGTATTTATCAGTAAGTTTTATTTTCCATTCTGTCCCAGTTTTGGGAACTATTTGGCAGGATGAGGTTTGTGTGGAAGAGTGTGCTGGGTTTCTAATAAATTAGGAAGGACATATAACATAGCACCAGAATTGCAGTGTGGGACAGCAAGGAAGGCTGCTCCTTTTTGGTTTTATGCAAGAGTGTTGTTGAATAAGGCTACCTGACACCAAGCACTTGGCTATAAAGAGAACAATCTTTAACACAGAAGACTTAATTTCTAATGAAAGGGGAAACCTTAAGGGAGAAGGTAGAGAGTCCCTAAACCAGAAGTGGTGGAGTTTCAGCTCTTGCAGATACAGGCAACCAACAGTGATTAAGAGAAGAGGTTAAAACAATGCAGATGCAATTGGGAAAGCTGTGTTTGCTGGAGGGACTGAGACATGCTAGAAGATGCCCTGAAAATAATAATAAATAATAAACAGATAAAGGAAATGTGTAAAAAAACCCCTTTCTGTTCCCATCTGTCTCATGCCAAGTCCCAGTTTCATTTCTGTGTGCACCTGCAACCCTGTTACGGCTAATAATAAAGGTCTGAGCAGGCACAGGTCTGCTGGAATGGAAACATAGTGGAAATTAGTGATTCTTTTTATAATGCTAATGTATTTGGAAGAATGTTTTCAAGGTTTTAATGTGTGAAGGCAGTTCTGAATGTATATGGGGTGTAACATATCTATATTAACTGTTTCCACTGTATTATTTCCTATTTTTAATGCTTGAAGTCTTGTTAAAATGGATTTTATAGAAGTGCATATAATGCATATAATTGTCTATTTCAAAATGAAGCAACTAAATGGCAGTGTTGCTTTGTAGGATAACACAAGTCTGTGTTTTGGTTTTTTTTTGTGGTTATCTCCTTTTTCCTTCCCCCTGCTTTGAGCCCCATGCAGCCCCTGCTTTTGTTCTTCTGGCTCACTCAGTCGTTACTGCTTGCATCTCCAGGTTACAAGAAAACAGTTAAATGTTGCGGTCATTCATCTCTGAAAGCTTATAATGGGCTATCAGGAAAGAACTATAAATATATATCTTGTTCCCCTCTTACATTGGGAGATGCTTCCTCAGGCCAGGAGTAATTAGGTTGGCCCACCTAAGCTAATTACAAGCTGTCTCACCATTCAGAATACCCTCTGGGTACCGTTGTTATGGCTCTGACCAGGTTAATGGGTTTTCTGTACTCTGAATATTACGTGGACCTTTACCACCATGACCAAAAATGCACTGTATGGGACCTTTACCATGCCAATTTCTGACTCGTTTGCTGCTAAGAGCATTATCATTCCTCCTGTTTGAATTGAGCTGAGAGAGGAAGGGCAAAGCTTGTCTTGATCAAGCACTTTGGAATTCTTCCATTGGTTCAACAGTGCAACTTTAAAAACTTCTTTGAGTCTTCTGACTGCAAGGTGGAAGCAAGCAAGTCCTTTTTGTCCTGGTTGTTTTTAGACTTGATCACTTACGTTGCTGATGCGATTACCTTTCAGATCTGCTCAGTGTTGTCTGGCAAACTTAACTCACCCACTTATCTTCAAGAAAACAAATGTACCGGTTATTGCCTACTAGAAGATGCAAGTTGAGCTGTGTGGTTTTTTGCTTTTCAGTCGGCTTGCTGTGATTTTGTTTTGACAGCTTGAGCAGTGTTTCACTTTGCTTTCATTTTTCACCCTGTCAAAAGAATTTTTAGTGCAGTCCCCCTCCTTCTGTCTTCCCCTGCCTCTTGCTGTCTGTATGGATCAGTGCGCTGAAGCAGATTCCCTCTCGTCTGCATTGCTGGTTTGCAACATCTTGTGCTGCAGAGGCCTGAGCTGAACCTTCCCAATGGGAAGCTCAGGTCAGACCTTGGCCATCAAAATGACCAGCATCTTCTGCCATGGGTGGGACATGCGGGAGAGGTTGTAGATGTGAATAAGCGTCCGATGGGTAAAACCATCTTAAGCAGTTTTCAAGTTTTCTTTAATTTTCACTTGACTGTGTTTTTTCTAACCCACCCCAAGGAGCAGTGTGACTTCAGCTGGATCCTCTCTGCTGCTTGTGGTCAGTCCTGCGCAGCATTGCTCTATCTCGATGTTGCATAGGATGCAGGAAGGATGCTGTTCCCAGCTGCAGAAGCTGGGTTGTTGAAGTTGTGTGTGTAAGGGTTTAGGGGGTTTGACATACATGCCTGCCCTTGACAGAATTCCACCCCCTCACAAGCCCTTGTTGCAGTTACCATATTCATCTAGAGACTCCACATGCTGTTGCTCTAAAGCATTGCCTATAATGGAAGAAAGTAGCTGTTTAACTCAAACAATTAGAAAATTATAGAGTTCCCATCAGGCTTGCTTGACTATTGGCATAGTTAAGGTGACCTGGTGCTGCAGTTTAGAGATAAGTGAATGTCTGAGCTGTGCTGAGTTAAATGAAGGAAAGCTGAAACCGCGCTTAAGTGAATGTTCGTGACAGCAGTTTCTGAATAGCCTCAGTAGTGGAGCCTTAGGAGAATCAAGAGCAGGAGGGTGTCATAGACACATCTTCATTATTCTATTCATCAGGCAAATACCCTGCATTGGCACAGTGTGTGCATAGTGCCCTTCCTAGCCATGAAGGCTGCAGGGCTGTGCTCCCTGCAGTCATGAGTATGTCGGATCCCGGTTGGATTGATGCTAGAGCTGTAGCAGGTGGAGCTGTGGGACATTGCTCCCGTTTCTTGGTGCTCTGGGGTATGGTCTCTGGGGAGTAGATACTGCTTCTCTGCCCACAAGAACTAATGTGATCAAGATCACATTTCAAATCCCTATGCACTTTTCTTCTTTTCTCTTTTAAGCTTGGATTGAATTTTAATGTATTTTCCCTTGTTTTATGGGCTGTATGTGCCCTTCCTGCTGCTTAATAGTTTATTTCTTGTAACCCTTGAGTTCAGTCACAATGCAGTGACAAGCAGGTCACTATATTGCTAAGTCTTTCAAGTTCTCCCCCAGTCTCTAGAAGTGTGCTTAGGGCAAACAGAGATTTATTTGCATAACTGGTCAGATGGAGGTTAATGTGAAATAAAATACACATGCATGTGTTCCTCTTGGCCTCCCCTGATGCTGGGTCAAGGCTGGCTTATTTTTTCTGGGTCCTGCCATTGTCAGAACTTCTCAGGGATCTGGGCTTTGGTCCACTTGCTGTCAGTAGTGGTTTACTTTGCTTCTCAGTCAATTCTCCAAGTTTGCTAACCTCCCCCAAGGCTATCGTCTGATGGGTCTGGTAGTGAGAGGGGAAAAATATCTTTCTTGTAGTCCAAACATACAGCCCTTTCAATTATGTATAAGTGAAGTGTTCAAAGGATAGCAAACCTTTGAAGTTGGCTCACGTATCTCTTCTCCTCCTCATCCCCCACCCTGCCTGGTGCTTTATCATAGTGGTTGACTGAATTTGACATTCCCTGGGTGAAGCAGAGGGAGGGAATGATCAGGAGAAACCCAACCAGGTCTGTGCTAAGGCAACACTTCTGGCTTGAGCCATCGCCTCTGCCAGGTGGGGTACTCTTCTGGGGAAGTACTACCACATACTTGTCCTCTTCTGGGATTCCTCAAAGCAACCACTGCTGTTTTCCCAAGAGGGGACTAGGGAGTACATGGAGCTGCTATCTGACAAACTATGGCCTTTCTTCATAGATGAAATGAATTCAGTGCCTTGAAGCAAGGCAGTTCAGTGCTTAAGTGACACACAGCTCTGTTGGAGCTCTCTGAATGGCAATGGGCTCTGTTAAGGTTTCTCCTCAAGTCCTGACCCTGCAGTGTGCCCAGGCAGTTCCCTTCTCATATGTCCCTGCCGCCTGAGACTCAGCATGATAGTTGTGCCTGGATCTGCTGTGTGAGGTGCTTTGGGCAGGGACTAAAGACAGGACCTGAAGTGAGGGGTGTGATTCAATGCCTGGAAGGTCTGTTCCTTCTAAAGATGGATATCCTTTGGCATGTGCCCTTCCTGGAGCTGAACGTCCTGGTCCTCTTCTGTCTCCTGCTTCTGTGAGGTGCAGCCACAACACTGTCCCCGATCAGTGTGGTGACACTAGAGCTTGTCATGGACCAGCACTCACATCCTCAGCAGTTGATGTGTCCAAGGCCAGGGTGCCTGTTTATGCAGCAGTCAAAGATATGACTATAGTGTCTACCATCTCCTGGGCTTTCCAGGCCCAATTCTGAGTTGTTGGTCAAGAGATTTGCAACTGGGATTTTTTTTCTGATAATGGAGAGGGAATGTAGATGGAAGGAAGGTGGCGTTAACTGTAGAAAATAGCTTTTCCTTTCCTCTCCTATGACTATAAAATGCTTCATTCTGCCTAGAATTTAGCTGCAGGTTACTTTAAAGTGTTTGTTGAAGCTGGAAGTGGTAAGAAGCAGTGGCTTGAGGCAGCATGATAGGAGACAAAATGACAGGGTGTTGTTTGTATACTGCAGCCCTGAGAGCAAGAAGCGTTACAGATGTAATGTTTAACAAAGGCTGTAGGAAATGGATATGGCTCAGGTATATTTTGTGCATGCTGCTGGGAGGAGTCGTACAATAATGCAGGAAAGTCCTGTACACAGTGTTACTGCTGGTCTTTCTGAAAGCTTCATTTTCCACAATGAAAACCTTCAATTCATTCTACATGCCAACTTCAGTTGTGTTTGCTTCTAGCTCTGTGCATTGCTGCTTTCAGAATGCAGGTCTTTTAGGCTGTACCCCTTTGGAGGTGAATTGTTTCTTCTGCTCTCAGCAATTTAAACTACAAAAGAGCTGGATTTTGCAGAAGTGTTTTCTCTCCACAGAGGTGTTTTATTATAGTTGATATTTATAAGGCAGAACTCTTCTATCAATACTAAGCTTTGGAAAAGCCTTTCTTCATGTTCTTCCCAAGTTGTCCCCTCCAGTCCCAACATCCTGCTGAACCATGCAGGGCTTGGTGCACTAGAACATTGGTGTCCGGTGGTGGTGCTCTATCTCACCCTGGTAGGACCAAGCCCTGCACTTGCATTGCTGTCCTGGAGGTTGCTGGGATCCTCAGTAATCACTTGGGCACCTGGCTGCCCCCCTTCCTGCAGCTTTGGTGTGAGTCCAAGTAGCAGATCTCATAAGGGCTCATTTGGGTTTTGGCATTTTAAGACATTTTACAGGCAGAGATTCTTCTGTCTCTGTCATTCCAGCTGCCCGAGACAGTATGCAATAAACCTCAGGGTCTCTGGGCATCCGTAAACCACTGCTGGTAAAGGAAGTAGCTGTCACCTGTTCACTTCCTGATACTTTAAGTGAATGTGCATTAAATTGTTTTTCACTTGGACTGCCTCTGAAGCAATGGCATCTGATGTCCCTTCAGGAGCTGCATGCAGTAGGACAGTGAAAGCCATAAAAATAACACATGGGTTGCTCGTGCCCAGCAAGACTTGAGACTAAAACCAACGATAAAAGGAGGAGTGCTGTCTTCTTGTCTGTCACCTTGCATGGTCCCTGGTCCACCTCTACAGGTCTGCTGGAAGGCATGGGGAGCAATTCAGGATGTTTCTGGTGGCAATGCTAAGAGATTTGGGGCAGAGACTACCTAGCAGTTACCCTGGATGTGAGTTCATACCTGAGAACACAGTGCACACCATACCTTGTCTTCAGTTTTGTGGGTAACTTAGATGTGACTGTAGATGCTCATTTAGCCTTTGCTTGGCAGAGATTTGTTTCCAGAACAGACAGGGTGGTTTAAGAGGTTATGAAGCCCATCTGCTGTTTGCTAGTGCTGTTTCCAATGGCAGTGTGTGTGTGGGTGAAAGTGCTGACAGGCTGTTTCAGTGCAGGTAAAATGGGTTTGGTCCAAACTGTTAGTCAACAGTTGAGTTCATGAGTTGTTGCAGCTGGCTTTAGCACACATCTGCCTGTGTTCTTATGTTACCTCAAGTCCCGTAATCTGGACACAATTGCTCCTTAGCACAAGAGCAACTCTAAAATGACTAACCTGCTGGTTTTAAGTCACTGCTCTACTCAGTCACTTGCCACTTAGCATTTAGCACATGCTTGGGATGGAGCAGTGGAGAAAGGGACTTTAATTGCCATTTCTAGTTTCACTGATGCTAAAGGATAGGAGGAATCTGGATCTGACATTCTGTGAGCAACCATCCCACCAGATCTCAGAAGATGATAGCAAAGTGCCAAGTCCTGTTTGGTCTGTTTTCACCAAGAAGGCAAAGCAATGGAAACACCTCTAACCATGAGGAGAGGACAAAAAATAACAGCACTTGGACAAAAGGACTCAATTCTGTTTGTTTAAGAGAATGGGGTTGAATAAGAATGTGTGGCATTGCTTTCAGCATGTCTGGCATTTTGTGCTATAGTTTATCTGAAAAGGAGGTGCAGTTTTAAGTTGCAGGACTTTGAATGTGATGGTATTTCATTTGAAACTTCTCAAACAGTAGAATGCTGGTGCTTTAGGGAGGACTGAGACTTTTACAAATCAATGTCTATGAAGTTGGATTTCTGAGTTCATTTAGACAGCAGATAAAGATGTCTTAGCAGTAAAATAAAAGCAGTCAGTAATAAAAAATGCCAAGTGTATCTTTGAGCCTTCACTGGCTGCAGAGGGAACTGCAAGATGTTCAGCACATCCGATACTTCCTATGTACAAGATCCAGCCATGGATTTGAGTGCCTGGCACCTCTAGTAAACATCCTGAGTCATGTAAGCTCAGAGCTTAGGACAACAAAATGAGAATCAGATGCTCCCTTATTTTTTTTCCTTCCCTGTTCTGGTCCTAAGCCAGAAGGTTTACTGTGGAATACAGAGGAATTGCTTGCTTTATCTCCTGAAACAAATACGCCTTTGTTCCTCTTTCAGGCTAATGTTTTCCTTAGCTCTGTGTTGTGGTTCAGCTATACCCTACCTTCCCTCTTGAGCTTTTTGGTTTTTCTCTGAGTGTATGCAGTTATAACTGCCTTGAGTTCAACCTTCTCTGCTAGCTGCCAGGCTCCACGCCACAAGGAGCCTACTGCATAGGCTGTGGAGATGTACTGATAAATCCTTTGCTTTTGTGTTGAATTCTTTGTTTTGTTTTGATATCGTACGTATCGTTTCCCATTTGAAACTGCTTTTATTGTGTGGTTGGAAAACGCCTCTTACTTGGCATTGGCAAAGGAAGCAGAGTCTGAAAGGGAAGAAAAAAGTAAATTAATAAGCAGTATTTTGGGGTTACTTTTGTTACGTGCTCCCTTTTGAACTCTGTAAACCAGCTTGCAGACCTAATTCACAATAGCGTCACTGTGTTAAGCTGTACAAGTAAACACTTTAAATGGGAGGAAGCACCTGCGTATCGCTATTGTCTCTCTTCTTCCATTAGCAAAAGCCTCTGGGCTGACTCTGCTCAAGCCAAACCTTCCAGTGAGTGGAAGTCCACAGGCAGCAGTAGGCAGAAAGCAAACCTTGCTGCCATCAGGCTGGAGCAGTGACCGTGTGTTGAAGGACAGCCGGTCATGGAGGGGAGCGTGGAGGTACATGTAGGCACCCGCAAACGAGTGGGCTACCAAGTACTTGCACATCTCCTTGGCCTGGGCCCAGAGAGAGTGGCATGTCAGGAATACTGGAGTCGGCAAGGTAGGTCCATGCAGGGCTTGCTGTGCTTGAAGCTGTTGGTGGGGCTAGGGAGGGTGATGAATCCTGAGGCGCTCTCAGCATACACCATGCTCTGATATTATCACTGTTGTCCCTTTTGTTGTGCTTGTGTAGTCAAATGTTTGACTTGGTTGCTTTCCTGTTGAGTTTATACGTTTTCGTGGAGCAGCACTATTGTTTGGTGAGGAACTGGTTAAAGTGTCAGGGTTATAGATACAACCTGTAAGAAGTTTACAAGACAAGCTTTAAAGCTGGAAAAGCTGGCTTGCACAGAAGAGCCTTAAAGGCCAAAATCTCTTTAGTTTACCCAAGATAGGTCAGAAGGTGACTTATCATGATCTAAAAGTATCTGCAAAGAGAAGATCTTTACTGGTAGACGACTTCTTTTAATCTAGGAAACAAAAGTACAAAGAAGTTAATTGACTTGAAGCTAAATTTGGGGAAGTTCAACTTAAAAAACACTCGGATGGATTTCTGTCTCCATTGCTGTGTCTGTGCCTAACAAATTGTGGGCAGTGCAGAAATCACTGGATATAAAGTACTTTAGCACAGTACACAAGATCTTGTTAAAGTAGTGTTGATTTTGGATTTCTTGGGTTTCAATCTTTACCTGTCAGAGACATGCGGTGGTGTTGTAGTACTTGAGGAGTTGCAACTACATCTCAGTTCATTAAGTGTTCATTTCTTGGAGTTGGAGATATCTTTGGTGAGATGTTAGTAATGATTTTATTAATTCTTCTGACATCCGTTTCTGTTTAGGAGAAATTGTCTTTGTGCCCTCTAGTGGAAAAACTATTTATATGAAGGCTTCCAAATTGCAAAAACCATGGGATGTGTGAGAAGGGTCACAGAGGAGCAGAGCAAAGCTGGCGAGATGAGGGTTGCAAGAGGCAGATGTGCTCTGTGCTTCCTCTGCTTCAGTGCTCACAAAACTGCAGTGCTGATTTCATACATAGACATGTAACGCTTTCAAATAGGGGAGATTAAGGGAATGTGGATAGAGATTATCCATTACTTGTTGGCTTGGTAGTTATTCTGGGTGACTTGAGCAAAACCTGGACTGGGCAAGCTCTGAACCATTGGTTTTTGTCATCAGTGTCCCCTGGGGATGTGGTGGGGAGGGAAGAGAAGCAGAGCAAAGCCCACACCAGACTTTCAGTGGGAGGAGAAGGGAAGACCCAGAAAATGAGAAGGATTAGAGAATCTGACGCTGTTTCCACAAAAGAAGTTGCAGAGCAATTTGTGCACAGGGGAGAGGAGGAGGAGGAGGAAGGGGGGTCCAAAAGAAAATCTGACTTGTAAAGAAAAGCAAAGAGGTGAATCTGGCCAACTTCCCTCTTCAATAGGATAACCAGTTAGTGGGCCAGGGTGGCTGCTTATGTTACTAAGGCTTATGAGCAGCATTTCAGATCATCTTGGTGAACAACAAAACTCGTTGGGCAACATGATGAGGTATAGGGAAGAGGAAGGTGTGGTGGTGGCTCTGGAGGGGAGCAGGATGTGAATGACTGAATGCAAGAAGAGGAACAGCGGGCAGAGTGATACATGGTGAGGGGGCTATTGTGGATGGCCTGCTCAAACAAGTCACCAGTGTCCTGAGGTTTGAGGAAAGGAGTTGAACCTCTGTCTGAGTCATCATTACAGAAGCTCTGTGTGTAAGACAAGACTGATAATTGCTTTCCCCTGCACTGAGGGGTGCTGGGCAGTGCAAGGCAGGAGGAAAATGGTCATGCTTGTAAGTCTGGAGGTGAACCACGCGGATGGGAAGGCTCAGCAAAGGAGGCCAGAGAGGGAAGGCTGAAGGAATTGCATTTGGAAATAGGAGCCCAAGTGCATGAAAGATTTCTGTAAGAAGAGTCATTATCAGCTTTTAGTACCCACAGGGTGGATATACCTGGATTGGCCTGCAAAGGGTATCCAGGGTGTGAACTGGGGCAGATTTTCTCACTATGAGGGTAGCGAAGCAATAGCAAAGAAATCACAGCTCTGCTTCACTGGAAGATTTGCAAAGCAGTTAAAGTGGTGCCTCTTGCCAGTGGTGTGATTGCTCCCCTGCCGTGTTGCCTTCTGTCCATCCACCCATCACAAAAGGTCTATTTTGCTCATTAACCCACTGGTTGGACTTTTTATTTCTGCTGCTAGAGGTGCTTTCGGAGGCCAGGGGTCAAATCCAGTAGCAGCGTTGTGGGCTGTTGCTTGGCTTTGGGATATAAATTCTGCTCTCGGTGCAGCCATGAAAACTTCAAGCGCAGATGAGGATCACAAGCAATTGCTGCTGTCGCATACATTTTCCCTTCTCTCTGCTTCTTTCTGGAGCAGCTCTTTTGGGATGTTACGTGAGCAATAGATGTGAATGGGATGGAATCGCACACCTGGCTCCCATCACTGTCATCCTCCCTTTCATTGTGCTGGACTGTCATTCGTGTTTATTCTGGTTATAATTGCAATTGCAAAAACTGTTATAGTGCTGTTTATTTTCTGTGTCATGAGTCACTGTTTATATTTGCTGCTGTTTGCATTGCATCTTTCTCTCCTCCCTCTGTCTCATGCTTGCAGCTTCAGCTCTCCCCTGCTGATCTTGCAGCCTCTTCTGATTTGAGGCTATGATCCTCCTGTGAGCACAAGAAAAAGGTGAGATGACAGTGGAGATCCATGTATCTTTTTTTTCTTTCTTTTCCTCTTTCTCCTGGCATTTTGTAAGGGCCCTTGTTCAAATGAAAAGATTCCTTGGAGACTCCTTCCCTGAGATCTCTGTGCTTAATTCATCTCTATCTTATTTCTGCCAGGCAGCAAGATCAATATAGTGCTTTTTCTGGCTTGCAGATTTCGGGGAAGGGGGGAAAATCATGTTAAAAAGGCCTTTTTTGAAGTTTCTGAGCGCCCATGCACAACTCCATCATCTGCTGTCATAGCTTACAAATTTGGTGTCTGCTGCTCACACTGCCAGCACCATTTCTATCCAAGGCAAAGGGAAATACCCGCATGCTCTGCGTTGGGGTGTGTGACCACAAGGCCACCACATGGCCCCAGTTTCAAGGAACTGGGGCAAACCAAACTGGTCTCTGGGAAGGGCTGTGGATGGGGAGGGAGCTCTCCCAGTTCTCTTGGCCTCTGGCAATCCTTTGTGCTTCCTCTTTGTGCTCCTGGTAAAGTGCTATTGTTGCTAGCAAAGAAAATCATGCAGCTCCTTGTCTTGGAAATCTGAAAGGTAATGTCTTGGAAGTTGCCCTGTTGAGGAGAAAAAGGCAGTTTATCTGTGTGAGCTTTGGATTACAGAGCTTCATGTGGAAGAATTAGTGATGGGTCCCAAGTCTGTTTTAGGTTGTCCACTAGCTCAGCACCTTTGATTGTAAATCCACTGTAAAATAGCTCCAAGCTTCTTGTGCCTCAGTTATCAGCCTTGGTAGAGTGCAGACAGGTTTTCAGGTATAAAATGTCTATTTTGATCCTTTAAGTGATCTCAGGTGGCCCTGAAATGTAATTTTTTTTACTCTATTTGTAACGCAAAACCTTTTAATTATCTCCAATTTATAAATCCCTAGTTTGGTTATTTGAGTGCCTGTAAGAAGATGCTCATCTCTAGTAGATAGTAAACAGTGTCAGAGGAAATGGGAAATAAATGATGTTTTAAATGGTGTCAGTTCCACAACTAGAATGTATAATTTAAGTCACATTTAATCATCCTTTAAACACTGAATTTCAGCCTCTGCTGCTTGACTCACTGGAAGCTGACAGCTTGTTAATGCCAGTATGGTAACACTTGAAACTTCCTTAAGCTGCTGTATGCTGCGATGTGGCTCTTTTCTGCATGTGTTGGTGCTGTACCTGCAGCTGATTGTCCAAGCTTGGCTGCAGCTGGGTGCAGGGGTTGGGCTCTGCTTTGCCTCCCCCCCAGCCCCGATTTCGGAGGTCTCAATTGTTTTGCCTTTATATGGAGCCATAACATCTGCTGTAAACGTAACAGCTGCTGAGGGTAGGATTATGGATGTGGGGTCCATGTATAGCAGCAATTCAGCAGGTTGAAAAATAGAGTGAATAAAGCTGTGTGCATCAAGCTCGGGATGTGTGTGATGGGTATGTTTGCTGCTGGAGTGAGGTTGTGCCCGGTTCAGGTTGTGGTCCAGGGCCTGGAAGTGGGCAGCTTTGATTTCCTGCAATGAAAAGGTGCAATGTGGGGTGCAGCAGGTCCTGATCCTGCCTGTGGAGCAGAGTAGTGGTCTGTTGGTGACATGCACACAAGACACTGTTCACTGCAGACACAGTGTGCGTGACTTAAACCTGCATTTTGTTTGTGTTCATGTGTATATGTATGTATAAATAACTGTGCACATGTAGTATTTTTATCAAGCAGCTGAGAAGCCGTGTGTGTGTATGTGTGTGCGTGTGTATGTGTGTGCGTGTGTATGTGTGTGCGTGTGTATGTGTGTGCGTGTGTATGTGTG